>JAOXJP010268881.1:0-20337 GCA_025762735.1 Platanus orientalis | reverse complement strand
TCAACCTGATGCCACCCTCCTCCTTTATCCGGGCTTGGGACCGGCAATGTCTGAAGATACAAACATTGGCGGAGTTAGACTTGGGCATATGAACAAAAAAAAAAAAAAAAAAAAAGAACCAAAAATTTTTGGAGGAAGAGGAGACAACTAAGAGGGTAAGTGATGCGAACTTTTGTATGTGCCACCACACAAGAGGGCAAGGTTCAAGTCTTGTGTCATGTGTGGATTAATTAGGATTTTATAGGGGATAAAATATTCATGTAGTAAGGCCAATAGTGCCATGGATAATTTGGGGTTTTTAGTCAAAAGGGTAGTCTTGTTATAAAGTTGAAAATCCAACGGTATTTTGGGTATCTATAGGGGTGGTCGATAACTAGGATTTTTGTCTTTTAGTGGGCTACAAAAGTCAACAAGTGGGGCCCTCATAAAAGCTGTTCGACAGCCTCTTGTTGTGGGTTTTTTAGAAGTCTTAGTCTTAGGAAAGTAAGGTTTTAGTAGTCTTTTATTTTTAGCAAGTGTTAGGCACTAAGTTTTAGGAGTTGATATTTTGTTTATTTCTTTTTTTTTTTTTTTTGATTTTGTAAGCCTATATAAAGGCACCCCCAACGACTGGAATGGTAGACATGGATTATTAAATTTGAAAATTGGATTTGGTTGGGTTTATCCCCTTTATCCCCCTTTCCCCTGGCTTAGCTGTGTGGATTCCTCCCCCCTCTAGGGTTCATCCCTAGTTTCTTCTCTTCTTTTTCTTCTAATATCTTCTCTTCTATCTCTCTTGCTTTTCTTCTTCATTCTTCTTCCTCTTCTACATATTATTTCTCTTCTTCTTTTAATCTCTATTCGTCATTCCCTCTTTCTGTTTCTATTATTTTCTTGTGTAACTTCCCATACTTAAAGCACTAAAGTAGCTAGAATTCAAAGCCCAGACTACAGAACTAAAGGTCACGGCTGGAGTTCTTACAAGTTACAACTACTCATAGCCCAAATCGCATACATCTATTGGAGGTAATTTGTTCTTTGCTTCCTTTGATTTTTCTCATTATTCTGATCTCCACGAGATTCTCAGGAATTTTTTAGTAGTTCACTGCTAAAATTCTGTTCTTTTCTTGTTATTTTTTAGTTCCTTTATTTCTTCCATTGTAGATTTCTAGATTACCTTTCCTATAGAAATCGCCCAACCCTAGGTAGCCGCTTCTTCTATTCTCTTGTTACGGTTTTCTTCCTCATCTTGTCACTCATCTTTCCTCTCAAGTTCCCCTTTAACCTCCCTTGATCCTTATCAGTTTCTGATATGGAAACTCTCCTCTATTGTAGGTGTTCTTAAAAAAGTATTTTGCATACTAGTAATATAAGTGTTTTATATACTTCTAATGATCAGAATATTGTGAAATTTTACATGGAGATTTCTTTTAGACCTATCTAATACCCTGTAAATTTTCATAAAGTTCTAACGTGTCTGCAGGGGCATTTTGGTCTATTCACAAATCTTCCCAGATTTTCCAGGACCTGAACAGTCCCTTCTTTTCTATTTCTTTCTCCTTTTCTTCATCTAATTCCCTGGATTTCTTCTAATCTGATTCCTTCCTTCATTCCCTAAAGTTCTTCTAAAGTTAAGGTACATTGGCTATGCATCCATTCAGTTCTTGATTCTATTAATCTATCCTTGCTTCTGCAACATCAATTTGGGTACACATAAACAGGATTTAGGCTACGCTACATCAATTGGTATTGGAGTTGTTATATCCTGCATCAATGAGGAGAGAAACTCAATTGGAAATTTAAAAGCAAACAAAAGAGAGGGCATCCTATTCATCAAGTATCTGGCAAGTTGTAGAGCCTTAAGTTGAAAAAGCTTAGGCACATGCTTAGTTAATAAGAGAGCCTAAGTAATCTAAAAAAGATAATGGTTTTTTCTCTCTTCCACTCCATGCTGTTTAGGTGTGCTTGGGAAAGTAGTCTGATGAACAATGTCAAACTCATCAAAATAAGAAGAAAGACTTCCAAACATATAATCACCTCCATTGTCAGATCAAAGGATATGAAGTTTAACAACAAATTGAGTCACTACCATTTTGTAAAAGGATTTAAAAGATGGGGACACATCACTCTTATTGTTCAACAAATAAACCCACATGGCTGGAGAGAATTCATCTTCAAATGTAATAACGTACCAATAGCCAAATAGGCACTCGTCTCTATACTTCAAAATAGACAATAAAGAAAGGAACCAAACTCCGATTCAAATTAAAGGGATAAACAGATAGACAATGTTTGGCTAATTCCCAAGGTTTGCGGTGGAATGGTGAAAAACAAAACTCTAGAAACATTCAGGATAGTAAAGATAATGATGGATGGCCAAAACGGTTGTGCCACTATAATAATTCATCAAATACTGGAATTGCGAGCATGCGTTGTCATCACAGGTGGCTTCTGAACTAGGGCTCCAACAGGTGATACAATATCCAATAGATAGAGACCATCTTTCTCATGTTTTCGATTAATCACCTTCTTCGCCACCAGATCCTAAAAGATACAATAAGAATGAAAGAAAGTGACACTCTAATTTAGGGATTTGGTGATGTAACTAAATAGACAACAAATTCAAAGTAAAATTGGGACATTTAATATAGAGGATAAGAGAATATCAATGGTAGTTGTGACATTTCCCTTTATTGGAAATAGGAGAAATATACCCATTGGCTATCTGAACTTTATCTTGATCCAAACAAATATGATATAATGAAGAAAGGGACAACATACCACTCAAATGATATATAGCACCTAAATCAATGATCTAGGGATAACTAGGAAAAGTACTGTGTGACAAGAATAAAATATTAGAACAAGCAAAGGGTAGTATCAAGTTGCTTGGTTGACTGAAGCCTCCCATGTTTGATGATGAGGTGCTACTACTTTCAAGTAAACAAATCACCATGCAATGATTTGTGTCAGAGCAACAACCAACCTACTAAAAGAAGATACACTCTTTGTATTACAAATACTTGTGTACTTAGAATACTACCCAACTAACCAAATATGAGTTCCAAACTATTACTCCATACTAAAGGTGATGCAGCGTGCATGTAGGGTAGTGAGTGTGTGCACAGGAGATAAGAATACAATTACTAAAGTAATAAAGAAAAATAAACAAGATTCCTACTTACAAGTTCACAAGTTAATTAAGATAGTTCTTAAATTAAGCTCTTCATGCAATAGAGAAGTTAAGGCTTACAAAATAATAAAAAATTAAAGACCTAACTAATCTGCTTGATTATTAGACTAAATCAGGAAGATACAAAACTTTAGTAATGAGAAAAATTCAGGCAAGACCCAAAAAAGTGCCTAAATTAGGTCAAAATTAAGGGAAACGTGCCAAATAATTTCAGGAATGGTTTGAGAGGCCTAAAGATAGATTTAATATTATATTTAGGCAATCATAATAGTTTATGGGTGATCTATTTAGGCTAGGAATTGAAAACTCAGATCCAGGCCATATGCCACAACATGCCAAAAGTCTCTACTTCAATAAATTTGACAGTTAAACCAGATGAGAGAAATTGATACCTGATTTGTATGTAGAATACTTCTTTGATGTCGTTAAAATTGATTGTAATCAATTTCCAAGCACATAGGGCCAAGTTTGGAAATTCCAAAATTTTCAAAAAAAATAAAAATAAAATTATAACTCCCTGATGAGGTGTCGCTAGCCCAAGTTGACCTAGATTTGGGTTTCAACGTGAAGAAGATTTAGGGCCTGACTTCCCCTCTACTAGTGTCACCTAAGGATTAAGAAGGCCTTGGAGAAGATCCCTTGCCCAAAGCTTTGGTGGATTAAAACTGGAGTGCAATCTCGTAGGATCACTTTTGGAGGTTGTAGTCATGCCTAGGAGGAGAAGATCTAGCCCGAACTGAATTTTAGCTAGATGAAAGTGTAGTCTCTGGCTTCTAACAGGATCGTCCAGGTGTTTAGAGCACCCTGGAGAAATCCAATACTCAAAATCTGTTGTGGTTAGGAGTTGGTAGCCAATCTTCCAAAATCACTACTGTTTCAATGCCCAACACCTGGTAGACTTTGAAAATTTGAAAAATATTTTGACATATGATGTTATTATCCACTTCCACTATGATCGTCTAGCACTAAGACACCTTCTGGAAGTGATGCTTTGATTAAAGACAAGAAGAGGAAGAGTTGAAGCTGAATTTTCTTGAACCTATGTTAACTTTCAACAACAACAAATCTATAGAACAATAAAAAATTATGAAGCAAAGAAAGGAGAATTGGACCTTTAACCCAAGGGGAGGGAGTGGCCTTTACCACCAGCGTCAAACTAAGTGGGGGCCTAGTCCCATTTCAAAGTTTTGAAGGTCTCTAACCTATTGCAAGGAAGAAGAGAAGAAGCCATCATTGATAGCAAAATAATCAAAATTGCATAACTTTCAAAATCTGGTCGTGGGTTGCTCTTATAGATTCCCATGACTAGGTTACTACAAAAAGTCCCTCTATGGGACTGAAATACCCCAATCCCTATTACATATAACAAAACTACCCCCAACTCAAAATAATGACAAAAACAACCCTAGTAGTCAAATAAAGACCAAAATACCCATAAAATTCTGTATCCTCCCTTACAAATAAAAACTCAATAAATAAAATAACTAAAACTAAGGCAACATAATAAACTTGAATGATCCCTAGAAGTCCTTAGTCATGATGTCCTCATTAACTCTCCCCGCTTAGAAAAAAAGAGTTGCCTCTGATGATAGATGGTTGTAGTACTGCTCCAGAGCATCACTATTAATCCATTGTAGCTCGCCCTTTGTCAACCAAGTACAGTCAATCTCTAGCCAACCTTTCCATTTGACGAGGTATCTCTGGTAACTTCCTCGTTAAATAGAAATGATCTGTTCTTTTAATGTGGTCTTTATCTCTTCCCTACAAGTAGTAATTGGTGGAAGTAGTGCATAGGCTGAGAAGACTAAGAGGCTAAGGTCTGAGTATCTGCAAAAGGCTTAAGATCAGGTATGGAATGACCATGATAAGGTATAAGATTTTCCATATGAAAGGTAAGACTGATCCCTAAATTAGTCAGAATATCTAAAACATGTGTTAGGTTCAATCTTGTTCAGAACTTTGTAAGGTCCCGAACTCCCCGTATGCAATCGAACCATAACTAAATCACTGACCTGAAACTCACGCTGTGAACGGTGCAAATCATCCGACTGTTTATATCTCTCATTGCTCATAGCAATTCTTTGCCTGATCTCCTGGTGTAGTGAATGAAAGTGCAATGCCAATGCAGATGTAGACTAAAATGGACAATGGGATGCAAACATAGATATAAGGTCTGTAGGAACCCTAGGTCTATAACATATGACAAAACAGACTCATGCTAATTGTCCTATTGACTGTACTAATGTATGCAAACTCTATAGTAAATAAAACACTATCCCATACCCTGAGTTTCTCACCGACCAGACTTCTCAGTATAGTCTTTAAGCTCAATAAAGGGCCATGGCTCTTAATTACCATCTCAAGACACCCATCAATAGGTGGATGGTAATCATGTAACAAGTGTCTATCTAATACAACCTTTATTTTCTATAGTACCTTTCAGAAATAACTAAAAACCAACTCCCAAAGAGGTCCTAGGGAAATGAATACCCTAGGGATATGAATCATTTTCTCGAAGAATGCGTGTACTTTAAGCACAAGTGGTTCTCTCAGATAGAAGCCATAACAAAATGTCTGTGATAATGTCAGGCTCGGGCTTAGGCTCAACAAGTCCAAACACTATAACCTCTATGGGTACACTCACCTAGACCTCCTGAACCTTGTGGACCACATGAATCTCTTGCTCAGTATCATGGTCAGGGTTGTTAAGTACAATAGAACCAGACCAGACTATATAGACGTATCATGGTTAGGGTCAGGTACAACAAAACTAGATACTAAATCTCTACAAATGCACTCTGCTAAATGTCCTGGCCAAACTCCTGAGGCTCTGACTCATCATCACTCAGAGCCTAGATAGGATCAACAACCTCATCGATGTCAGACTCATCATCACTAGGTATCTCTACTACAAAAGGGTCATGGAGCTCATTAGCTCTCACTCCATCTAATGATTGATCCCCCTATGACTCTTCCTGGTGCACAGTGTCTTTTGTAAGCATAAAATGCTTCATCATACTGGGACACTATTCAGGGTCTATTGTAGGGGCACCTTTAGTCACATCATTTTCCTTAACAGGAGTATGGTCGGGTTTAGAGGTGCTAGGACTTGATACGAGTGATTGTCTACCAATAAAGGCTCCAGACCTAGCATCATCACACATATGATCTAGGAAACATAAAGCAGAAATCCTCAAACTCTTCTCGAGGTTCTGTGCTATCCTATAGATTTGCTTTAGGGTGATGATGTAGTAAAGACGGAGTCCTTTTTGTATCTCAGGTCTAAGTCCCTCTTTAAATCTAGTGATCGTCGTATAAGACTCTCACGGACTCCACATCTTAATCTAATATCGTCAAACCTTATGTTGTAGTCCGCTACACTAGATGAACCCTGACAAACCGCGTTATACTATTCAAGAAGCTTAGTATGATAATAATGTGAAACGTACTTCGCTTTAAGCTCATCTCGCATGTCTGCCTAGCTAGTAATGTGTATCTCATGTCTCCAATAAATCTCTTGCTCAACCAACTCCTAGTAGAGCTGAGCTGACCCAACTAGTTACATCTTGATAAATTTAATTTGCCTGTGAGGGGAAAATATCATACCAGTTAAATACTGGTCCATCTCTCGAACCCAATCCAAGAAATACTCGGGATTTAACTGTCCCCTCATGGATCGATGACCTGAATGGTGGTCCTGAGCATGATCCATGTGAACTCCTCTTCCCTCCTAAGAATCTCTCATGGTATAGGGAGCCAACTCTCTACGGACTTCTTGCATCTGCTCATGGATAGTCTTGTTGCTCACCTCTATAGATAGGGTTAAGCTATCCACTCTCCTTGCTAGGTCTTTAAAGGCTGGGTCTTGAGAGAGTAGGGACCTAATCCTTTCTTTTAGGGACATCTTAGATATACTAGCCTAGTTTGGGACTAATGGACATACACTAAAAGACTAGGGATAGTGACACTATAGAACTTTCTAAGAGAAGGCTTAGACTCTAAATACGTGGAAAAATGTCTAAGACTCTAAAGAAATTCTAAAAAAAATCTAAATGCGGAAAAAGTGAATAAACATGCTAAATAAAATAAAATATGCAATGTTATGAGATGCAAGAAAATGCAAACTAACCTATCATGTATAAACTACACCTAAACACAATCTAAGGGTAACTAAGACCCTAAACCCAATCTAAGCTCTGATACTAAATTTGATGCAGCATGCATGTAGGGTAGTGAGTGTGTACACATAAGATAGGAATAAAATTACCAAAGTAATGAAGGAAAATAAACAAAATTCCTACTTACAAGTCCATAAGCTAATTCAGATAGTTCTTAAAGTAAAGCTCAACATGCAATAGAACAAAATAATAAGAAATTAAAGACCTAACTAATATGCTTGATTATTAGACTAAATCAGGAAGATAAAAAAATTTAGTAATGAGAAAAATTCAGTAAAGGCCCCCAAAAGTACTTAAATTAGGTCAAAATTAAGGGAAACATGTCAAATAATTTTAGGAATGGTTTAAAAGGCCTAAAAATGGATTTAATATTATATTTAAGCAATCATAATAGTTTATAGGTGATCTGTTTAGGCTAGGAAATTGAAAACTCAAATTCAGGCCATATGCTACAACATGCTAAAAGTCTCTACTTCAAGAAATTTAAGGGTGGAGCCAGATGAGAGACATCAATACTTGATTTATATGTAGAATGCCTCTTTGATATTGTTAAGATTGATTGTAATCAATTTCCAAGTACATAGGGCCAAATTTTGAAATTCCAAAATTAAAAAAAAAAAAAAAATTATAACTCCCTGATGAGGTGCCGCCAGCCCAAGTTGACCCAGACTTGGGTTTCAACGTGAAGAAGATTTGGGGCCTGATTTCTCCACTACTAGGGTCACCCAGGGAATAAGAAGGCCTTAAAGAAGATTCCTTGCCAAAGTTTTGGTGGATTGGAACTGGAGTGCAATCTCGTAGGATCACTTCTGGAGGTTGCAGTCATGCCTGGGAGGAGAAGATCTAGCCCGAACTGAATTTTATCTGGATGAAAGTGCAGTCTCTGGCTTCTAACAAGATTGTTTAGGTGTTTAGAGCACCCTGGAGAAATCCAATACTCAAAATCTGCTATGGTTAGGAATTGGTAGCCGATCTTCCAAAATCACTACAAAACCTGTTTCACACCTAGCACCTGGTAGACTTTGAAAATTTGAAAAATATTTTGAAATATGATGCTGTTATTCACTTCCACTTTGATTGTCCAGCACTAAGAAGCCTCTCAGAAGTGATGCTTTGATTAAAAACAAGAAGAGGAAGAGCTGGAGTTGAATCTTCTTGAAGTTGTATCAACTTTCGGCAATAACAAATCTATAGAACAATAAAAAATTATGAAACAAAGAAAGAGAAGGGGACCTTTAACCCAAGGGGAGGGAGTGACCTCCACCACTAATGTTAAACTAGGTGGGCCCTAGTCCCATTCCAGGATTTTGAAGGTCTCTAACCTGTAGCAAGGAAGAAGAGAAGAAGCCATTGTTACATGCAAAATAATCAAAATCGCATAGCTTTCAAAATCTGGTTGTTGGTTGCCCTTATAGAGTCCCATGACTAGGTTACTACAAAAAGTCCCCCTATGGGACTGAAATACCCCAATCCCCTATTACATATAACAAAACTACCCCCCAACTCAAAATAATGACTAAAACATCCCTAATAGTCAAATACTCAAATAAAGAACAAAATACCCTCAAAATTCTTTATACCCTCATACAGATAAAGACTCAATAAATAAAATAACTAAAACTAAGGCAACAAAATAAACTTGAATCAACCCTAGAAGTCCCTGGTCATGATGTCCTCATCAAAAAAGGGTTCACACCCATCCCAAAAATATAGCCACAATATTGTTGTCTTTAAAATTAAATCCAATAGATCAACTTCACCCAACTGAAGAGAATAGAACAGAATCCTTCACACTTCCCTAGAAATTTCACTACCTTCAAATGTTGATAGTGAATTAACCAACCCTCTCAAAACCTTAAGGTGTTAGGAGATATACAAATTAATATATACTTCAACACCCCCTCTCAGGAGGAACACCGTTCACTCTTGAGAACACACTTGGGGAGCTAGGCATGAGTTCACACAGTGCGTGCACACATGCACAACATTACATTTGGGAAAATACTTCCACCAGGATTTGAACTCGTAACCAAACCTACCTTGATACCATGTTGAGTGAATTAACCAACTCTCCCGAAACCTTAATGTGTTAGGAAATACACAAATTAATATACTTTAGCAATCAAACACTTAGCAGCCAACCTAAGAATTGATCAAACCCTGGCCTACACAGTCCACAATCACTACACAATAAAGGAAAGCAACCTTGCAGCTATACTCCTCAAAAGCCATAATTTTTTTTTTTTTTATCGATGTCGCATTTCAGCCAAGTTCAGTTTGGAATATAGTCCAATCTCCAAACTATAACACATCCACGCACAGGCCTAAGTTCAGTCCATTTTTCAACTGGCTTGGATTGTATAATCCTCAATGTTTGCACAGAGAGTAGCATTAACAAAATACACAATCAATGTATCAAGAGCTTTTGTATAACAGCACATACAAGCTCAGTCAAAGCCAAACAATTACGAAGGATGATAGCCACACAGAACACACATTTATTCAAGACCACTAAGATTGGTTTATGATGCAGGACCAGCCCAAATAAAGGCTTTACCTGTGGGCAATAGGCCCACAATAATACTAGGACAAGTGTCACTCAGATATAAGATCCAAAACAGCACTTTAATATCTACTTTAAACACATTGTTATTGGCTCAACATAGAGGACTGTTAAAGCAACAGTAAGCTAGGGAAACAAAGTCTGCCAATTAGGGAAGATAGGGTCCTAAAATACTTCTGATAATGGCTGGTACAAGTCTGACAACAGATTAACTGGACGGGTATGAAGGCTGTAATTGGACAGAATTAAGGAAGGGAAATAGTGCTGTAAAAGACAGGTCTGATTAGGACAGGCTAAAAGGGAAGAATATAGGCTGTTAGTCAGGGATTAACAAAAACAAAACACAGCAGGGTTGGCTTATTTTATGGGTTATATAACAGGGAATAAAAAGGACTGTCAGGGCTACAGATCAGAGGTCTACTTGAGGGCCGAAATTGGAGCTGATCAGGGTTAAACAAATGGTCAAGACTAAACAAGGGTTGGATTAGGTTAATCAGGGCACTTGAATGGTGCCATCAGGTCAGGGTTTAGGACTGAAGATGGGGTTCAAATAGAGGCATAAAATCTGAGGATAAGAGGTTGGTCTATGGGCTATCAAACAGGTTACTAAGGGAACTGATGAACAGGAGTTTAAATCCCTAATCAGAGAATCAAAACCCCTTGCAGATGATGGTGCCGCAAGGTTAAAACTTGAATCTTCTTGGGTTTCTTCAACAAGGACAGCAAGGGTTTAAGTTTTATGGGTTAGCCGATGGTATGGGATGGATTTTTTTTTGTGAAATTTGTGGTAATCAGCAAAGATAAGATGGGTTTTTACGTTAGGGTGTTTTCAGCAGCAAGATTCAATCAAGATTACAAATCTTGATGGTTCTTGATGCAGAAAACTAGGGTTCTTGAGAAGATGAGAGTAGGGGATGCAGGGAAAACAGAAAATAACAATAAGAAATAAAAATTGTAGAAAAGAAGTATAAGAACCAGTTGCAGGGGGAAATCCCCAAGAAAACAGGGCCTAGGCCTCCACCTAGTTTGGTCAAACCCTAGGGACCCCTTGGGAAACCACTCCTGGTTTTGCAGCTTCAATAACCAAGTTTTTTTTTTTTTTCCAGAGAAAATTAGGAACTGAGAGCTTCAGCAACAATTTTTTTAATTTCAAATATCATTTCCCCAATAGGCATGTCGTTGGGGTTATATAAACCTTTACAAAAAGGGACTCCTAGCCGACTTGGCTATTTGACTCTAACTACCTAAAGTTACTCTAGTACAAATAACTTCTTAAAAAGACTCCTCCTTGCAATTAAGACTTATCTTAATCTAAGACTCTTCTAAAAGAATCCTAAATCAAATCTACCTCTAATAAGATATCTTTATTACAATTCAAATTACATAGAAGAATAAAATAGGACTCCTAATCACTTGAAACACTTTACACGACCAGAAAATTTTAGCCACCACATGCTTCATTTGTGGGATACATGTGGGGCCCACGTGCTGGCCCATGTCCACATTAAACCCCCCTTGTTAAAAAAAGCTCGACCTTGAGTTTTAAAGAGGGGTAAAATCTCCATCACGAACAAGCTAGTACAATACATCCATATCACCTCACTAAGGCTTGAAAGAGGGTAAACTTCATATAATCTTCAACCATCTTCACTTCGAACTCTTGAACTGAAGTGATCACGACAAGGGGCTGAAATTCCTCTACAAGTTGGACATGATCTTCAATTAGGGGCTGCTCATGAGTGTAGACAGCAATAGTGAGCTCTTCCACAACCATCACGGACTCTTCAAATAACTTTTAAAGAGGTTGATCATCACCCATGTTAATTTCAGCATTGTTGGAGCCTTCTTGTTCACATAGAGGTTTGTTTTCTTCATTATTCTTCTCATGTTCAACTTCACTCTTGTTCACCATGTCTTCCATTGATGGCTCAACTTCATGCTCTACCCCTTCTTGATTGGAATCAACCTTCTTTCTTTGCTTGTCATGTGGGGGCTCGTCAATGAAGGCTTCCATCTTTGTTAGGCTCTAATAAATGGCATTGAGTGCACTGCCAAGTTCACCTGCTATTTGTTTGTTCTGCTCATATTCATGCTCTTGAATCGTAATGATAAGAAGACTTTGTTTACTCCTGAGAACACAGAGCTTTATGAAATCATATTCATACACATGTCTCCTTTTCTATTCAATGTCATCTATAGCAATCGTATCTCCCGTAGATCGTCTCTAAGTGACTCCAAAAATCGATAGTTCAGTTTCTTGATGTATGCTTCTGAAGGAGGTGGCTTCCAAGGACCCATTATATTCAACTAACTGAAAAGTAGCTGCATGCCTAAGCTCCGATACCAATTTGATGTAGGACCAGCTTAAATAAAGGCTTATGATGTGGACATGGGATCTCACATGGGCCTAAGCTCCGATACCAATTTGATGTAGGACCAGCTTAAATAAAGGCTTATGATGTGGACATGGAATCTCACATGGGCCCACATGACATGTGGGTGGGTCCCATATGTACCGCAAATATGGTGATTGAAAAAATCTTGGTCATGTGAAGAGTTTAGGGCACTTAAGAATCTTATTTTATTAGTATTTTATTTTTAATTGGAAGTTTAAGTAAAAGATAAGATAAGGTTATCTTATCTTTAGAGATAGAGTTGGTTAGAATTTTAGAGATAAGAATAGGAGTCCTAAAGTGTCTAAGATTAGGTTATTTTTTGCAGCAACAATATCTTGAGATTTTAAAGTCTTTTATTAATTCCATGTTAGATTAGGAGTCAATGTGAAAGTCAACGAGAATAAAAGTCCTAATTTTATGCTACAAGCATAGTTATAATGGGACTCTACCATTGCTGGTCGTGGGCTATAAAGATCCATGTAGGATGTAATTTTTTTGGGGAATGAATGAAATAAAAAAATTACGGAATCTACTATCTCTCACAGATGCAACTGTTCTTCTCTATTTGGAGTTTATTCTTTGCTACTTTGAGTATCAAACTAGGAGTGGTTTCCCATGGTGCAACCTTGGATTTGTGTAAACTAGGTGGAGGCCTAGATCCTTGTTCATGGAGTGGATTCTCTATAAACATGTTTTTTTTTTTTCTCTTTCTTTCAATCTTCTTTATTCTTTAATTAATTTCTCTGCAATCCCCATCAACCCTAATCTGTCTTCTTCTAAAACCTTAATTTTCTGTATCAAGAACCATCAAGATTTGTAATCTTGACTGAATCTTGCTGCTGAAAACACCCTAACCTATAACCCCATCTTATAACATTATTTAAACCTGTCTGAAACCAAATCTATTCCCCTTGTTTACCTAGTAACCTGAGTGTGAAAGCCCATATATGAATGTTGTTTTTGAACACACAAGTGTCCCTACATTAGACCTAAGTATACCCTTCATTACAACCTTTCAATAGGCTTGTCCTACATCAAATTGGTATCGGAGCATGGACCATACAGTCACTTCTTAGCTAGTTGAGGTCCCAGGAAAATCACATTAGACAACCCAATTCTTTTTTTTTTTGGATTGTGAAAGCATGGATGAACTAGAAGAATTTAGTTTGTGGTCAAAATCTTGTTCCGAAGCGGATGTCAAGGAAGAAATGAAGTATGTATTGGCTGATATTGAAGAGTTAGAGTGGAGGGCAAAGCATGGATACAAATATGATCTAAATGTGCTTTTGACTCTTAGGCGACAACATTGTCTTCTATCTGCACAGTTGAAAAAGTTTGTCCTCAAGGATGTGAAGCGTATGATGGAAGACCGCAAGATTGATTTTGACCGTCTTATTGAGCAAATTAATAACGGTTTGATCAAGCTTCAAGAGAAATCTAGGAATGAAGTTCAAGAGCTGCAAGATCAGGTTTCGTTGGAGTACAAGGTAGAGGAATTAAAGGAGGAAGACATGCCTGCATGTGTACATGATGATGGTGATGTAGATGATGATTAACTTTGTGATGAGTTGATTGGTGAGCCAGTCATGGTTGAGAATGCATGTCCCATTGCTGTCCAAGTTTGTGACAAGGTTCAAGTCCATATTCTGGAAAAAATTCAACCACTTGAGATAGCTACATCAGTCCAAGAGTTCGAGATGAAGGTTGAAGACAAATACTATGAAGTTTATCCATTGTCGAGCCTTTGTGAGATGACATAGATTCATTTTCTGAGTTTGTTTGTGGTGCTGGTTTTACCCACTTTAAAACTTGAGGACGAGTTTTTTTTTTTAAACAAGGGGGGTTTGATGTGGACATGGAATCTCACATGGGCTCACATGACATGTGGATGGGTCCCATATGTACCACACAATTTCCAAATATGGTGCCTGAAAAAATCCTGGTCGTGTGAAGAGTTTAGGGAATTTAGGAATCTTATTCTATTAGTATTTTATTTTTAATTGGAAGTTTAAGTAAAAGGTAAGATAAGGTTATCTTATCTTTAGAGATAGAGTTGGTTAGGATTTTAGAGATAAGAATAGGAGTCCTAAAGTGTCTAGGATTAAGTTATTTTTTCTAGCAACAATATCTTGAGATTTTTAAGTCTTCTATTCATTCCACATTAGATTAGGAGTCAATGTGAAAGTCAACGAGAATAAAAGTCCTAATTTTATGCTAAAAGCATAGTTGTAATGGGACTCTACCATAACTGGTCATGGACTATAAAAGATCCACCTAGGATATAATTTTTTTTAATGAATGATGGAAAATGATTTGCTTAATTGGCTGTTGCAGTTTTATGCTTCAAAATGGCTGAAAACCATGAGTGGTTTCCATTCTAAGAGTCAGGGTTCATGCCAGTTAGGTGGAGGCTTAGGTAATTTTTTGTCTTGAATCTAATTTTTTAAGAACAAGTACATCCCTTCTCTCTCTAATCAGCATCTTCATCCTCTATTTCTTTTTTTCTTCCCTAACTGTTTTCCATCCAAGAGCCCATGGGAAGCCATTCTTCTGAACAACGACATCTCCTCCAATGATTTCCATGTTATTTTCTTTAAAGAAAACACCTTCTCATAGTGATAACCGTTGCAGATCACTCCCTTTAAGTTGCAGACCAGAAAAAATATAATCTTTGAATTCTTCCTTGTGGCAGACCTGGTGATGTTTTCTCTTACAGATTTGTGGATTAAAACTGAGATCTCCCACTAGTAAGTACTCTGCGGCAGCCTTCAGGAAAAAATTCCCATCTGTTTCATGACGTACTCTTGATCTGAAATCTGTAGCTCTGAAATTCTCTTTGTTTGGACCTGAAATTCAGACCTTTAAATCCCTATTAAAACTTTCCCTTTAAGGTCTATTAGTCCTTGTTATAAAGTCCTAAATAAAGATTCAACCCTTGTTGTTTTAAGCCCATAACATTCGCTTAAAATTCCAGCCAAAATTTCAAAGTTTTATACCCTGTTAGAGCCTACAACTGTGTGTTCAAGTGGGTTTCAAAGTGTTGTTTTAGTCCTATATGACACTTGTCCTACTTTCTAGTGGGTCCATTACCTGTAGGTATAGTCTATTCATAGGCTGATCCTACATTAGTGATGGCTCCCATTACATATTGCATTAAGAAAGGAGAGTTCCACTGAACTACAACTACAACTAAGGCTTTTAAGAAGATAAAATCAAGGATGACGAAAGCTCCTACTATGTGACTTCCGAATTTCTCGAAAGTATTTGAAGTGGTGTGTGATGCATTTGGTATTGGTATAGGTGAAATTTTGAGCCAAAAAGGACATTCAGTAGCCTATTTTAGTGAGAAATTGAATGAAGCTAATAAAAAAATACTCCACCTATGAAAAAGAATTATATGTGGTAGTACAAGTATTAAGGTATTAGCAACATTATCTATTACTGCAAGAATTTTTTTTGTTTTCTGACTATGAGGATTTACAATGTCTTGGTTCTCAAAAGAAGCTTAATCCTAGAAATGCCAAGTGGGTTGAGTTTCTCCAAAAATACACATTTTGGTTCAAACATAAAGCCAAGGGTGGAAAACACGGAAATAGATGTTTTAAGTCGAAAGATGGTCTTACTGTACACAATGAACATCTAGGTGACTGGGTTTGAAAGTTAAGGGAAGAACATGAATCACACTGAGACTTTAGGGGAAATATAAGCATCTTTAATTAGTGATCTGTCTAGGAATACTGTAGATATACATTGCAAAATGAGTAACTCTTTAAAAGTACTCACTTATGTATTCCCCACACCTCGGTGCATGATTTCCTTGTTTAGGAATTGCATGCAGGAGGCATTGCTGGCCACTTTGGCCGAGACAAGACCATTGCTCTCGTAGACGATTGATTTCATTGGCCAAGTTTCAAACGAAACGTGGCTAAAATTGTGAACCAATATAGGACTTGTCAACTGGAAATGCAAAGGAAATAGAGGTCTGGCTTATATACGCCTTTGTCAGTTCCTCACACTTCGTAGAAAGATGTGTGTAGGAATTTTGTGATAAGCCTACCCCAGACCCCAAGCATCACAATTCCATTTTTTTGTAGTGGTGAACCACTTTTCCAAAATGGTCAATTTCCTTCCTTGTGTGAAAACCTCTGATGCATCTAAGATTGCCAAATTATTCATTGATGAAGTTATTCAACTTCATGGGGTTCTGAAGTCCATAATGTCTAACCGGGATGTTAAGTTTGTTATTACTTTTAGAAGACACTAGATAAAATGTTGGGTACATGTCTCCAATTTTCATCTGCTTACCATCCTCAAACTAACGGTCAAACAGAAGTAGTAAATAGAAGCTTGGGAAGTCTATTATACCATCTTGTCAGCATCATCTTAGATCATGGGATACTATCTTGTCCATAGCTGAGTTTGCATATGATAATACTATTACTAAGTCCACAGGCATGAGTCCATTTGAAATAGTCATAGGTTACAAGCCTAGGGCACCTATAGACCTTATTCTATGTTAGCTATCGATAGACCTTCAGAGTCTACATCTGCATTTGCATAGCATATTCATTCAATTGATAGAGAGATTCAGAGGATAATTACTATAAGCAATGAAAAATATAAACAACCGATTGATTCTCTCTACTACATTGAGAGTTTCAAGAGGGAGATGAGGTAATAGTTCAACTCAGATCTGAACAATTCCAACCAGGGGTCGCAAAGAAACTACATGTTCATAGTTCAGAACCATATAAAGTCTTAATACAGGTAAGGTCTAATGGTTATGTTTATTGACTTATTCTTAGACTTAGGGATTAGCTCAACATTCAATGTTGAAGACTGAATGTTGAGCTAATCCCATATCATACCCTAAATTCTCTTTTTGTAGATCCATTTGTAGATCTGTAGGTTTTCCGCACTCAGTTTCCTCAACCTACTACACCCCCACCCCCACTAGCCCAAAGGAGAGAGTAGATCGAGGAGATTTTCAACAAGCAAACGGCGTCCACTAAACAAGGCTGTTACCACTGTTAAACCTTTTTTTCAATAATTTATCCACTGTTTAACCTTAAAAACAACCCTGACTTAATCAGTGCTGGTGTTTTCTGAGTGGAATTTCTTTCAAGTCCAGAATCTGTCCACGCGATGGCCTTTATAGAACACTTCCATAACCTTTTCAGTCACTGTTATACCCATGTCCCATACCCTAATTAACTCCATAAACCCCACCCAGTTCTATCCAGTTACTCCAAGCTGTTACTCAGGCCCCAATTAGCTTGTGTTCATCCCAACCTGAATCCACGAACCACAGTATCATTGCTGTTATTATCCTACCATAACCAATCATTGCCTCGTGAACCTGCTGTTCAGCACTTCCGAGTACCCCGAAACAGTTCTGTTTAATACCCTAACTGTTCACCCTATTTCAGCCTATATCTGACCCTGTTTTGAATCTACCCAAGAGCCCATTGTGTGTCTTGTAATCCCAGCCTTTAGCCATGTCTTTTGTGCTATATTCTCATTCATTGATTGTTTACTGATTTTCATAGTCTGATTAATAGTTAATTTTATTTGCATTTAAGTTCTATTTTTGTCTTCATTCTTTATTTGGTTCATCATCAGATTTTAGAGTAGGTTCATTACATAATCATCCTAAATGGATTTAAGGTGTGCTTGATTTTAGAATAGGAATCTAGTTTATTTATTTTTATTGCTTTGTGTAATACCTCAAGTCTCTTTGCATTAGAATGTATATGCATCCTGCATCATCTTGGGTCTACATGGTAAGATTTTTTAGATCAGCTTCTTCATGGAATGTGTTGGGGAATCTGGAAGGAAAGGAATAAAAGAATCTTTGATGGGTTGTGTAGATCTCCTCTTGAGGTTGCAGAGTCTATTTACTTCAAGGTAGCTTCTTGGGATGTTGCCTTCAAGGAATTCAATGGCGTCTCCTTGAACAATTTAATTAGAGATTGGCCGTCTTGTTTGCTTCCTGCTTATATTTCTCTAAAATATATATAATTTTTTATCTTTTGTTGTATCTCTATTTGATTCTCTATTTTCAAATAAAATCAGCTATTCATAAAAAATAAAAACTACCGCCCCTCTGCACCCCCCCACCCCTCCTGCGTGTATATTGTTAGGTAGCTCTCTATATCCCAGAACCCCTGAACAATGTCCCACAATCAATATCCAGAATCTCTCAGCGTATGTGTAGGTTGTGGTGGAGTAACACCATTATGGATATATCTGCTTAAATTTGAAAACAAGGGGAGAGTTGTTTATTTTCAGTTTGGGGATAAAAGAGCTACAAAAGAATGAGATAAGTAATGGTTTTACATTTGAGTCCTTATTTTCTATCCTTTTTTTTTTTTTTTTTTGAATAATTCTTATTTCCTATCCCTTGAATATGAAGAAAATTAGAAAAACTGAGAACTCACTTACAGCTTCTTTTGAGGCTTTAAAAAAGTGACCATTTTATTATACATTCAAAATCAAGTCTTAAACATTCAAAAAGTTTCTCAAACTTCTACTGAGATTCTCCCTGGTCTGCTGAACATTAACTTGCAATAAGAGCTCATCCCTAAAACATTCGAACCCCGAATCCCAGATGGCCATGTAGAAGGATATGTCTCACCCACCCTGCACCTGATTGATGTAACAAGCCAGTATATCTAAGGAGTGACGAGTGGCAGCAGAGTCACTTGAATGGATCAAACATGAAAACGCAAATGCAATAAAAGTTGAAAACCCAGCGACAGTTTTTACGTTGTTCCCTCTTCTGACTCATTCACCACCTGGTTCCAGCTAATTTTCTCGAAAACACCCTCCTTGCAAATCTCTAAACCTATGGTGAATCAAAATATTTGTGACTTTTTGACATTTGCTAATTGTCTATCCACTCAACCAAAAAAAAAAAAGGTTAAATCTTTTGCCACGGAGACCCTCACGTCTACAAGTCAAAAGATCTGGAAATTCTACAGCACGTGATCCACAACATCACATTATCAAATAGACAAACGCTTCATAAGAATTGGAGCTACCAGAATCGACATCATCACACAGAGATTAAAAGTCGCAAATATTTGACATAAGTCGAAGCTGGGAAACTACAATTTCAAAATTAAGCCTTCCCTTCCCCGAAAATAAATTATCTAAAGTTCATCCTCCACACTGCCTTTGTAACTAAAAGTTTTCAGAAAAGCCAGGAAATGTCTGTGGATCCGCAATTACAACAAATGTGTAAAAGATAAACATGGAAGGAATGTCGGAAATCAATACAGAAAGGCAAAGATAAACAGCATTCCGATCTCATAATTCCCAAAATTAAGTCATGAAATCAACAAAGAATGTCCGAAACTAGGGTTACAGCATATTAAAAAGAAACACCGAGTCGTACCTGGAACTCCCTGGATCCTCAGTACTGAGTGGGGTATAAGACCGATTCGGATGCAGAAGCGAGGCATTCACCAATTCGATCACTGGACCACCCGAAGCATAAGAAGAAGATGGCGATGAAGTAGAGATCGTCGGAACGCGAACGTTCTTCAGAGCATCTCGATACTTTCTGAACAAAGGAGTTCGATTTCTCGCCGCCATGGAGAAATCGAAATCGAAATCGGAACCGGAGTCGAAAGTTAAAGAATATGATTCAAATGAATCTTCTCAAGATCTGGAAATGAATTCTGTGGGGAAGAAGTTCTCCCTCTCGGGGAAGTTACAGAAGCGAAGACAGAATCAGGAGAAGGAGAGGAAGAATGATTAGAGCAGAAATGTTGAGAAAGAGAAGAGTTGAGAATTGGAAAACGAGGATTTGGGAAAGGATGAGAAGCGACTAGGAGATCCGAAGTTCAGAAATCGCAGAAACGCTTCCTTGCAAATCTTCGTTCAACGCCTTCTTTGAACTTTCATCCGACGACGAAACGAACCTTCGACGCCGGCAAGACTAAAATGCGCTCACGGGGAAAGCGCTTAAACTGCGCCTACTAATTGCGTAATTTGCAAACATTAATGGGTGATGGTATGTTC
>JAOXJP010268880.1:0-34776 GCA_025762735.1 Platanus orientalis | reverse complement strand
GATTCTGTGCACTCAAAATCTGTGCATAATTCATGTTCAGAGGCATGTGATCACTCACATCAGCATTGAAAAGTGATAAGCACGCACCCCAAAAATGTAAATCACTTTTCAATGCTGAAATGAGTGTTCTCAGCCCCCGACATGCATTATGCACAAATTCTGTGCTCACAGAAGCCAAGCCGCATGATTAGTGTCCAGGACACAGGGGGACGTCATATGGAATAAAATGGATGAGAGTTATTTGAAATTTCATATTTGCACCCATTTTATTCCATATGACATGCACTAGTGTCCTAGACTGGACATTTGCTCCATGTGAGCGCTTGGGTGGCACGACACGGCCTCATCTCACCTTGTGGTGCGGATTTTGCAGAGAGGTATGGGACAAATGGGAAGGTGTTGGTATTCCTTAATGCAAGTGGGGATATCGTCTAAGGTTTTAACCAAAGTTTAGAGATTCGGTTACGATTAGGAAATGTGTTAGATATCCTAATTGCCCATACTATCTACGATTACATACTAATTTCATTATCTCAAATCAAGAATAAATGGTGGAGTCTGATGATCTTATGAGTGTGCTCCTTGAGTGAATATCCTTAAGTCCACTCGAGGATAACACTCCCTTATTTTTTATGCTGCCATAAGTTGAGCTTTGGGTGTGTGAAGTGATAGAGCTTTAAAGTCTTATTTTGTTTTTTGATTTATTGGACTTATCACGTGATTAGTTACGCAAAAAGAAATAAAATACCCCCCCGGCACATTCCATGGAATCCCGCTATTTGGTTGCTTTGAACTTTATATACATTGTTTGGTCCTAATTTCTCACTCCACTCAACACCAACAAACCACCTGCATATGATGCACGAGATACGAGATTACAAATGTGGGAGGCTTCAAGGGTAAATTGCATAATTAAAAGCAGGGGAGAAAGAGTCATCAACGCCTAACTGGAATTGCCTAGGAGGGGGTGGTCCTACCTAGGACCACTGACCCTGGGCTAGCAGTCTTTTGTAGGACCATGAACTTAAACTGGCCCTGTGGTCCTAGGTAAGACCGCCGGACCCTACCCTTGGTGCTCTGGAGGACCACCCCGAGGGGCTTCGGGCCCAATAATCGTTTAAAGGACCGCACCAACCCCTGGGTCTTTGCAATTCTATACTCCTCTCAGTTTTTCGCCCATAACTTTTTCTCCTAGACTCCGATTGATTTGATTCTTGTTGTATTGGAAAGCTGATTCAATTTTCTACAACTTTTATCTCTGAGCCTGAGACCAAATTTGCCCATCTGAAGGATCTGATCTAACTCCATGGTCAGGGGAAAAAACAAGTTATATAGAGCATCTGGAAATTGCATCAATCTAACTCTCTTTATGCTCTTTATTTATCTTTTAATTAAGATGAAGTTGATTTGCATTGACCACTTTAAAATTACACATCAATTATCATAAAGATATTGTAGCCTTCATCATGTAAATTCTTCATTTAAATACACATAATCAAACAAATAAAATACACATTATATTGTATCATTTCCATGTTTCTCTTAGAGGAAGATCCATGGATTCAACTAAAACTTTTTGGATCCAAAGTTCTCGGTGAATCCTTAGCTTAATCCTCAAGATTAACATCTTACCATAGCAAAATTACATGAATTGATGTGAAAATAAGAAAGATCAAAGTAATATTACAAGGAGATGAGTCTAAATCTAGGCAAACATGATACAAGAATTTAGCATCTACTCCTATAAAGATGATTTTTTTTCTTTTTAAAACTCAAAATCAGTCAATGACATAGTGAATAACATTAGCCTATCATGGATTATAGAGCAAACATGAGGAAGCATACCAAATAAAACAAACATGCATGTGTTTATCTAGGGTGATAAATCTATAGTTTAATTATCCTAATTCTACATGACCTATGCATGATTCTATGAAATATAAATGAAAGAAATATTTACAATGGGAGGAATTTCAAGCAATCTTTTCTCCACATTGCAATCCTTATTTCTTTCTTGCTCTTAGCTCCTTCATTCCTGACCTTCTTTTTTTTTTTCCTTAAGCTCTCCTTGGCTTGAATGTTCTTCCTTTAACTTTAGTGAAAAAATATTCGAAGTTAGAAAATGTTTCTTTAACTTTAAAGATGAATTCTCTAAAGATACTAGGACTTTTACTAAAGATAGTAGAGAATCCTCCCAATTTAACTCTTTCATATTTCTTTCATCAAGTGGGAGCCTCATTTTCCAAATTTGGCACATTTATCTCTAAATGTCCCCCTTATTCCTCTTTACATCATCCTTAAATAGATGAGGTAGGGATTTGGGGGTATATTTAGCCATTTGACATTTGTGGCATAGTTGTAAATATAAATGGGGGATTTACTTGGAGAATTAGAATTCCAAATTATGGTTATTTAAGGGAAAACAATGGAGAGAATATGTCAAAATATCTTCCACGCTATGGGATATTTGGATCTTGTTTAAAACCATCCCCAATAATGGGTTTTGGGGAAAAATGTATTATTCACGAGTATATGTTTAGATAAAGGCTATTTTCTCTAAGGAAAATGTATTTTCCCTAAATTTTGTTATTGGCTCAAGGTATTCAACAAACTTGGCAAGATTGTCCCTAACACTAGATGAAGTCCCTTAGTAGGCCACATCTTTTGTTTTGATTCTTCTAAACTCAAAGAAATTGAGATTTGAGCTTGGAAAGGATAGAGTCATTGGTAGACCAAATTATGGTTCGAACACTCCCATGGTAAAGTTATGCCCTAAGTAAAAGGAAAAAATTTCCCTTACTATGTCCACCATAAAATTATTATGAAACACTTACCATAATTTCCATTACCCGGAGAAAAAACACTTACTATAATTTTATTATTAAAAGAAGATTTTTCTAAGAAAATATAAAGTTAAACAAGGAAAATCATAAGAATTTCATAAATTAATTAAAAGAGTTGTTGTCAGCATTAAGGCTATTCATTAAGCCGAGCCAACTTGAGCCCAATGTGGCCTAGTCTGAGAAATGGCTTAAAAAGGCCCTGGACTTGAGTTTAAGCCTAGGTTGTGCTGAGGCCAACATTGTCCTGGCCCAAATCTTGAGTCTGAAGGCTTCATGTAACACCCTGCAATGCTTGTAAAGGGAAAAAAATGTAAATAATCATGTATGGGGATAAAGGATGTCATTTTACATACTTTGAAAAGTCCATTGTGGTATTTGAAACACAAGATAATAAATTAGAAGTGAGGAAACAGAGATAAGTCGTAAAGTTGGCAAAATTTTAAAGTTGTTCCAATAACGTATTTATGGTAATTTCATAGGTAGACCTATATCAATCCTGTATGAATTAGATTGCAAACCATATCTCATTAGAAAGCTCTAAGAGTCTACTTTCCAATGCATCAAATGGTGTATAAATTAAAGTTTTTTAAAGAAAGTTATGACCACTTTTTTATGTTTATGTTGACAGACCAATACATTTGGGGTAACTTCATATGTGAACCTGTACCAATCCTGTATGAATTAGCTTGAAAATCATACACCATTATAAATATGTATGAATCTACTTTCCAAGCAACAAATGATAATTAAATCGGAGTTTCCTAGAGAAAGTTATGAACATTTTTCCAAAGGGTGTCTGAACCGGAGAAAACTCATAAAATTTTCCCTAAAACCAATCATGAAAAAGGATGGATCAGTCTCAGAACCCACCAACAATAATTTCTTCTATCAGTTTGGTCATGAAGACCCCAGAATTGGTCCTAGTGACCCAAAATCAATCTTATTGACCCCAGGACCGGTTCTAACTAGGAAAATGCTAAAATGTGCAAAATATTATGATTTTTGGTGATTTTTTTGCCCAGGAATGTGTTTAATACGTGAGAAAGACTCTACAAACATGTAAAGACTTTAAATGACTAAATGTATACCCAAAATACATCTCATTTAAGTTCAAAACAAAAGAAATGAAGAAATAAGAGGAGAAAAAGATAATTGAGAGATTTGGGAAATGATAAGAGCTCTTATTCTTCAGAGAGTAATGTGAAGTTCCAAAAATCTTAGATCTAGCTTAGTCTATGGTTTACTTCCAATTTACCATCGTACATCAATACACTACTTGCATTATCAATAAAGCTTATTCGACATTCCACCTAAATACCCTTATAAATTTACTGAAATCTTCAAACCTAAACAAATAAATGTGGGATAGTATTGTTTTTGCCTATGTGAGAGTGAAAATTTAATATATGAAGAATCACATAGTATGACATAAAACAAACGCCTCCTAGAATTATTGAGAAAAAACCCATGAAGCAAAATTGAAAAGAAAAGTAATAGAAAGGTTGAAACTTTAACTTTTATTCATAGTTACAGTAAACAACAAAATTGTTTGAAAATCTCTAGAGCGCATAAGTAAACAATAGATTGAAACAAAGAAAAATGAAAACATAGATCCCTATCTTAGAAAAAAAGAAAGAAAACCAAGTTAGCGGAAGCCCTCTTACCCTTTGTAGAACATTTTTCCTTTAACGGTCTGTGGTCCCCCTTGTTCGCCCTCACTCTTTCGAAAAATAAATAGAAAAAGGAATGACTACTATATATATAGACTTGTAATAACAGTAGGGTTGCAAGTCGGGCCATGCCGGGGTCAGTCCTATATCAGCCCTAGACATTATATCTCGGTCCACACTTGACTTGATGCCAAACTTAGCTTGCGGAAGTCAGACTGAACTCAACCAAAAAATTCCTTAAAAAGTAATCATTTTGGCCGAGTTTGATTAGCCTAAACTCAACAATTGTAAGGCTAATTTTGGCTTGAATTGGCCATGATCGTTGAGGTGATGATGGTGATTGCGATGGCCCTAGAGGAAATTTCAAATTCTCACCTACTGTATTCTTCAAAGGCCGGATTTGGTAAGACAACTTAGAGAGTGGCTAAAGTTGGAATGACATCAGGGCTAACACATCAGCACAAAAAAAGGGAAATACACTTTTTGGGGGATGTTTTTCACTTTTTGGGCTCTAATGTCATTCAAACTTTAGCCACTCTCTAAGTTGTCTTACCTAATATGTTTATTATTCCTCATGTTGTCCCCTGGTGTTCAAGACATCATCCTACACACCAAATCCTGGACAAAACATTTTCTTCTTAAATTGTTTGACAAACCATTATAAAACAAAATATATGTTTTGTTTAGGACACCATGGGACGTCATATGGAATAAAATGGATGGGAGTTAGATGAAATTTCGTATTTGTGCCCATTTTATTCCATATGACATCCACTAGTGTCCTGGACAAGACATTAGCTCCCTATGAGCGCCTGGGAGGTGTGTCACAACCTTGTCTTGTCTCATGGGGTGGATTTCATGGAGAGGTATGGGACGAATGGGGGGTGTTCATCTTCCTAGATGCGAGTGGGGATATCATCTAAGGTTTAATGTGGGTTTAGAACTGCCACCAGTCAATGAAGTGTAATTAGACACCTTTTAGGGTACTTTAAAAAGGAGCCCCTAAAAACAACTAAGTTCGGTTTAACTAGAGTTTGGAGGTTCAGTTACAGTTGGAAAATGTGTTAGGCACCCTAACTACCCATATTACGTATGGTTGCATACTAATCCTATCATCTCAAATCAAGAATAAATGGTGGTTTTCTGTGGTCTTATGAATGTACTTCATGAGTGACCTGAAATCGAGAATCAAAATCATATGTATGATGACATTGAATAGCCCTTAGGTTCACTCAAAGAGAACACTCCCTTATTTATATGTTGCTATTAGTTGAGGTTTGGGTGTGTGAAGTGATAAATCATTAAAGTCCTGTTTTCGTTTTATTGATTAATTAGACTTAACATGTGATTATTTATGCAAAAAGAAATAAAAGATCTCCCACACATTCCATGGAATCCCACTATTTTTTATTGCCTTGAACTATATATACATTGTGTGGTCCCAATTTCTCACTCCACTCGACACTCAACAAACCACCCGCATATGATGCACAAGATACGAGATTACAAATGTGGGGGCTTCGGGGGTCAATTGCACAATTTTCAGACATTGGGGCCCAACAGTGGGGAAGAAGGAGTTGTCATGGCCTAATCGGGACCACTTAGGAGGGGAAGGTCCTAGGTGGTCCTCTAGAGGACCACACCCGAGGGGTCCTACATAGGACCACACATGAGGGGTTTTGAACCCCGTAATCTTAGGTAGGATTGCAGGGTTTTAGGCCCAATGGTCGGACCCTCCATATGGTAGAATTTTTGAATGTCCCATACAACCCATTTTTACTCCTAGCCTTGGGCTTAAATAGGACCCTTTAGATGGCATAATTTGGTTTCAACCAGACCCCTTAGGTTTTTATAGTTTTGCACTCCTCCCGATTTTTGCCCATAACTTTTTTTCCTAGACTCCGATTGATTTTATTCTTGTTGAGTTGGAAAGTTGATTCAACTAAGACCAAATTCTGCCATATTGGAGGGTTCGATCTGAGCCCAAGGTTAAGAGAAAAAACAAGTTGTATGGGACATCTAGAAATTGCATTAACCTAACCCTCTTTAAGCTCTTTATTTATCCTTTAATTAAGATGAAGTTGATTTGCATTGACCACTTTAAAATTACACATTCATTATCATAAGGATTAGTCTAGCCTTCATCATGTAAATTCTTCATTTAAATACACATAATTAAACAAATGAAATACACATCATATTACATCATTTTCATGCTTCTCTTAGAGGAAGATCCATGGATTCAACCAAAACATTTTGGATTCAAAGTTTTAGGTGAATCTTTGTCTTAATCCTCAAGATTAGCATCTCACCACAACAAGATTTCATGAATTGATGTGAAAATATGAAAGATCAATGCAATATTACAAGGAGGTGAGTCTAAATCTACTAAAAAATGATATAAGAATTGAACATCTACTCCTATGAACATGATCATTTTGTTGGAAATGGTTTTGAAAAATGCCAAGATTTTTCTGTGCAAAATCTGATCATTTGGTTATGTTTGAGTCAAAATAAAAGTGGGACCCACATGTCGTTTGAGGTGGGTTCACATGGGTTTGTGTTCACCTCAATGAGGAGAACAACACCGCATGGTTGGATGCTCAAAACTATTAATGGGTGAATGAGAAATTGTCTCTAAAAGTGTCCAGTTGAACACTAGTTAAAGGGTATAAAACTTGAATAGTCCCACCTTGGTTAGCCCCATAAAGGTTTAAAGGTTTTATATACAAAAGCATTAGACATAAAATTGGGCCCCAAGGGACACCACAGTTTTGTGGAAAGGAGAGGACTTAGCCAGCATGAGCCAAGCCCAAACCAACTCACGCACAAGCCAGGCCGGGTTAGGTCAATAAAAAATAAAATGGTAATTTTTTATTATTTTTATAACTCCCAAAAATCAATTGCACCTGTGGGGGTGTGTCTATTCATTGGTCATTTTACAAAATTACCCTAGTGACTGTTATCAACTAAACAATCACATCACATATGTAGCTATTAAATCACCCATTTTTAACCACGTCTGTTCCGTACGGAGATGAAGGTGGCTACAGAATTGCATTTTGCTTTCGTGTCTGTTTAGACATCATAAGTTGTGTCCTTATGTCTGTTCCGAACAAACAAGAACAAGTTTATAAATAAATCATCCATCATTCATTTCAGGTATCCGAAATCAGAATAAAGCATATGCATCATAGTGCATTAGTATCTTAGCATCAATGTAAAAGAGAGATACAAATACAATTTGGTTCGTTAAGCACACATATTGTAGTGTTTCTTCTGTGTATAATTGATTATTGTATCCTAGGAGGTACACATCCGAAGAGTTCATAAGCACTAGTGCGATGGGCAAATCTGTCTTAAGGACATAGTGTCAAACCCTAGCCTTGATCATTTTCGGGTCGGATTTATTTTCAATTCATCCAATCAAGTAAATCGTTCTTTTCATTTTATTTTCAAGTATTTTACATTATATGAAATAAATATTACTTGTTTACAAAATCATGCATATCAGTCTTTATATATAGAATATAGAACAACACATTACAGGTGGCTGCCAAACAGGTTATAAGAAAAATAGTCAAACCAATATCAATTATATTAATATTTGGGATGATGACTTTTAAGAAATGCAATCTTTACAAGCTGCAACTAGGGTTGGGCTTATTCGGCCTGAAGTTTGTATAAGATGGGCCAAATTTGGGCCCATGTTAAAAGCCCCAAATAAGGTTCAGGTTCGAGTTTTGTCAGGCCTTAACCCAGGGCAAAGGGGTCATCCTAGACTGAACTTCACTATGCACTTATATTGTAAAAAAATAAAATATACATGATAATTATATGATTATAGGATAAACACACCACTAGCTTTAAATTTGGACAAGCCTGAACTCTGCTTGATCCCATTTTCATATGATGAGATTAGTTTGGTCTAAATCATCTGGGTTGACATTGAGCTCAAGCTGAGGATGGGCTGCTGTTCTAGAATTCAAGCTGAGCTCTCCTGACCTTGGCCTGGCCCAATTTGCAGCCTTATTTACTAGGGAATCCCTTGATGTTTTCTTCACGATTATAGCTTAAGGGTTGAAATAGCTTGACCTCTAACTATACTCCGTGGATCTTCAATTTAAGGGCTGAAACAGATTTATCTTAGACTTATTAATATTGTCATAGAGTTTGAATGAGTTATGGTATACGTTGGGTTTCTTAGAGTAAAAACTGTTAGAACCGTATGACCTGACGAAGGCATTCCTCTTTTTATTTTAATGTGTAACTTCACTTCAATGGATAAATATTTTCCTTTGCACATCCATCATATTTATGGAGCACTTCAACATGTCAGATATAATGATAACATAGGGCCTTCAGGTAACTAGTAGGATATCAGTTATTTGACAAAACCGTATATGGGAAGTCTTATTATCCAGTTTTGGTAGACTTGAAATGTTCACAACTATGAGCTGAGATGATTGGCACATGTAGGATGAGAGGATGATGATATATCAATCGCTAGAGCAATTTAGTGTATTCCTATATATGAGTGTATAACGACATACATTGAATTGGATCAACTATTGAAAACCTTATGAAGTGATCATTGCCTAGTATAAGGGTAGTTTTATTATACACGGCACAAATTGTTCCTAGACATGAGAGCTCTACATTGTATTATTTGTATAAATTTGATATTACTAAATAATAACAATACATATACTTTGGATGAAAATAGGGATGACGATACTAATAACAACATAAATTACTTTAACATAACAAACAACAATAATACCAGCAACAGTAATACTGAATACCACAACAACATTAATAATGATTATAATAACAATAATAATAACATTAACAATAATAATAATAATAACAACAATAATAATACTAATAATGCATTTCCCTTAAACAAAATGTGGAACTTAAACATTCCCAAAAAAAATTAGACATTTTCTCTAGAAGGCATGTAATGAAGCTTTACCCATGAGATACAGTCTATAAAAAAGGAAAATCAATGTGGATAATTAATGCCCATTATGCAAAACAAAAAATGAAACAACATTACATGGACTGATTACATGCCACTTTATTGATAAAGTGTGGTAGGCATCACAATTCACCTTAAGAATAAACCCAGAAGTGATAAGAAACTTTAATTATTGGATGAGATACTGGCTTACTTTACCAAATGTACAAAACAAAGAAAGAACACTAATATGTGAAAAAATAGCAACAACATTATGGTTCATACAGAAAAATAGGAAAGCTATTATATTTGATAATAAACAGTATAATATGACTCAAATTCTAACAAACTCTTACAGATTAATGAAAGAGTTACAAAAAATAAATCCTCTGACGACAACGGAGGACTTGAGTAGGAGCAACTTGGGATGGGATCCACCAAATGACGAAACTAAACTTCGATGGCGCCTTTTCAATAAAGAGATAGATTGTAGAAATGAGAATCATATTAAGAAATGCATAAGACAAAATGATTACAACAAGAAGCCGAAGAAGACCAACATCATCACCACTGCAAGCAGAAAGCAAAACAGCCTTAATGGGCCTACGGACAGTAGTTGCCCTTGATATCACAAAGCTCGCTATTCAAGGAGATTTGCTAATCATAATTTGCGCTTTACAAGAGCCCTTGGATAGACTCAAAAATAAAATAGTAAATAGATTAGCTAAGGATGGCAGTCAAAGGATCACCAATGTATGGGCAGGATTACCACCACTTTGGTTACAAGAAGCCCTGGCAAAGGACCTTAGTCCATGTAATCCATCTTAATTTAAATAAAGAGTCAACATTTTTACCAAATAATAATAATAATACCTATTTGGAAGTTATGTAAACCTATGTAGATTTATACATGTATCGTCTGAAAGGGTCTCTTACACCAATTGGAGTCAAGAAATCTAATTGCTGGCAATTTCATAACGGTCTCTTATATCAGCTAGAATCAAGAAGTCTAGTTGGTGGCAATTTCAATAAAATAGTTTATCTTATCAAAAAAAATTCGTAATATTTAGTATACATATGTTAGAACTTTGTGGGTTAACATACCCCTATGGATTTTTTTTTTTTTTTTTGTTTTGTTTTGTGTGTGGGTTTGATAAAATACGCTGAGGCTTTATAGCCACGACTTTGGACTATGCGCATCACATCATGCATGGACATTAAAAGAAAAAGGAACATGAGCTACACTATTACTTATGGAGCCTTAGTTTGGAATCAATCCTTGAGATAAAAATAGATTTTAATTCTGACCTTAGTTAATGCTATCGTGTTCAAACAGGCCTTCTTTTTAACTCTTGCCACCGAGGTCATCCTAAGGAAGACCTTTCCAATAGTTAAGAAGTTATAGTTATAAACATAGTTTTGAGATCCGAATTGGAAAACGAATTAGTGAGGTATTCGATTTTGGTCAATTGGATTTGACCCCCAAAATAATGGTTCACACAACATGATTAGTGATGATCAATGCGATGGGCGAGCAAAGTCCTCCTATAAGTCTTTCCTTGTTGCCCCAGTTTGTGACCAACCACGTGACGATATTTTAGCTCCAAATCAGACCAAGATTCAGCCCATGTTAACAGATACACATGTTCTTGACTTTGATGCAATCCAAGATTGATACTTTAGTATAGATTCAACAGAATGAGTACTATGAGGTGTATCCGTTATCAATTCCTTCTCATAAAATAGTTGCCTATTACGAGATCTTTCTTCCGTCAGACATCTACAAGAATATGGGTTTACATCATAACCTAATTATTGGAGGCTATGGTTCATGGTTGGTTAGTACGAGTTCTCCAAATATACTGATCATCTCCCTTTACAAAACTTGAGGTTGAGTTTTTTCGAACAAGGGGGGTTTGATGAGGACATGGGAGCAAGGTAGGGCCCACACATGGCTTTGGTGGGGTCCACACATGAACATACATGGAGGAACACATGAAGACACATGGTGTAGTCTGTATAGTCATTTTACTGTTTTACTTGATAGTTTATGAGTTATTAGCGGGTTACCCCATGCGAGCACGGGGTAATTATTCTTGATAAAACAAATTCTAAAAAAGTTTAAATCTCATGCAAACCTTAACAACCGTAAAGATATGAGTGAAAAGAAAGACCCATGGAAGAAGAAAGTGTGGGATGGTATAGAGGAATATTAAAAAAAAAAAAAAAAGGTAGAGAATTGAGTTTGAGAGGGAAACGTTACAAACGTAGAGAGAGGTGGAGAATATTTAGGAGTATGGAAAAACAGTTTTAGAAACACTAAAAATAGATTACATGTATTCCCTATTTCAATTTGTTGGTTCCCACAAAAATTTCTACAATTAGTTGTAAGGATTTAGGGGATCCAAAAGATTGATTAAATGTGTAACACTTCATGTTTCACTTAAAGGGTAAAATTATCCTTTCACATGTTTAAACAGACCATAGAGTGGTTTAGGAACCCATTGGACCAAGTTAAAAGTGTAAGACCCAAGTTGAGCCTCAAACCTGTCAAGTTCAAAAGTTATCCTAATTTTGCATTTATGGTACTTTTGTGGGCCCACTAACACCAATGCAGAGAGAATTGGAGGTCATGTCATACCTTGATGGAAAGATCTAGGAATCTACTTTCCAAAAAAAACAAATAATATATAATTATGAGTTTCCTAGAATAAGTTATGACAATTCTCCCACAAAGTGTCTATGTTGACAGATCTACAAATTTGAGATAACTTCCCGGGCCCACCGACACAAACCTTGAATGAATAGAGTGTGATCCATATCTTGTTGGAAAGGTCTTGGAGTCTAGTTTCCAACAAAATAAACAGCGATTGATTTCGAGTTTTCTATAGAGAGTTATGAGTGTTTTAGTGCGAGGGAGTTAAAGCTGAGAAAACCTATTTGGATCAATCCAAAATTACTAGTTTGATCCAAACTTACTAATTCGATCCAGGATCGATCCAGCAACTCTCAAGTCTCAGAAAAGTGCACAAATTGTGTTGGATCAATCTAAGATTGATGTAGGATCGATCAAAACGACACATCTTGTACATCTAGGCAAATCCAAAAAAATCAAAGAAATAGTTAAATTGATTGTGGGTCCCACTTGGGGTTTTGGTAATGCATAAGGGCCTCGCCAAAGGTCTAGAGTATTAATTATACCCTTATTGGTGTTCTATTAAAGTGAACTCCTTTAATTAGTTAAACTTAATTCAACTTAGTTATACTTGGTGAAACTTAATCTTTAGTTAAATGTGGTCAACCATAGTCATTATTTGTCAAACATAGTCAAACTATATTAATTTGGTCATAACTAGTTAAACTAGGTCAATTCTAGTCACTTTGGTCAAACCTAAGTCATTCTTGGTCAAACCCTATAAATACAATCCTTCTTAGTTAACCCTAATCAAATTAGGTCTTATTGGTTTACTTAGTCAAATTAAGGCTATACATGATCATTCATAGTCATACTTGGTCTTATGGGTTAAATTAAATCTGATTTACTTAACTATAGACCATTTGGTCAAACCATATCCAATATGGTTAACTCAAGGCCATTTCGGTCAAATTATAGCAAATTTAGTCAATCCTTGGTTATTGAGGTCAAACTATACCTTATTTGGTCAAACCTAATTTTATTGGATCAAACTTGATTAAACCGAGTTAATCTTGATTAGCCCTTGTCAAATCTGTTAAAACTAGTCAATTTGGCATATTTTGGTCAACTTGGGTTAAAGCCCAATCAAAGCAAATCAAACTAGTCAAAGTCAAGTTTGTCAAACTAGTTTGTGTATGGTTAAACCTTGTTAAATTTGAGTTAAATAGGTTTACACTAGTCAAACTAGTTATTCATGGGTCAAATCTGATTAAAGAAGATCGACCCTATACTAATCTAGCCAAACTGGTTAATATTGAGTGGGTTAACCCAGTTTAAAAAATCCAAAAAACTAGAAAATTATGAAATAAATAAAAATAATATATTGACATATTTAACCTTAGTTTGACCCATGGTTAACCAAGTTTGAAGTAATTGGACCAATGGTTTACTAATTTGATTAAGGTTTACTTGTTTGACCAATTTTGACTTGTTAAACCTAACGATTGACCAAATTATATTGGAGTTGAATAGGTTTGACTTTAGGACACAAATTTTGACCAATTTTGGTCATGGTTAACCTATTTAACCTAGGGTTCTCGTAACAAATCCAACAGATTAGCCTACATAGGGCCTCTAACAAAACTAAAATCATGTAGCCCATATAAAGTCTCTACAAAACGAAAATCTCGTATGACCCATGTAGGGTCCCTAACAAAACTAAAATCTCGAACAGAAATGGTGGGCAACTAGTGTCGTCTTCACCTATTAAAGTCACCTAGTGATTGAGTCTAGAAATGGGGTCATAAGACCAATATAGCCCACAAAAATTCCCCAAGGCATTAAAGGTAGTGAGTAACTAGTATTGTCTTCACCTATTAATGTGACCCGGTGTTTGAGTACTAGAAAAGGGTTAATAGACCAGTATAGCCCACAAAAATCATCTAGGGCGTCAAGGGTTAACCCACAAAAATCCCCTAAGGTATCAAGAGTTAGCTTGCAAATATCCCCCAGGGCATCAAAGGTTAGTGGGCACTGGTGCCTCTTTACTTATTAATGTCACCCAATGATTGGATCCAAAACAAAATCATCGAAATCGGAACAGCACTTTAAAATCAATGTATGTATAGAGTAATATGTAACTGCTAAGGATACAATATAAGAGAAGTCCAGGTAACAAAACTCATAAGTGAGACCATGTAAAGACCATACTTAAAAAACTAAATGGAAATTAGTAACTCATACTCATACCAAAACCAAATACTTAGAAATTCCTCTTCTAAATTTCTAAAACCAATGATAGTATAAAAGTCTCAAACAAGCCATGCGGATGCAATGATACTAATATAGAGATCATCAAATCAAGTGGAAAGAATAATGATAGCATCAATGAGAAACTAGTATATGAGATAGCATAAGCAACAAAGCCTGGAGCCAATTAAAGTAAATAAAGACTACCAAGTAGCAATGATAATATGAATATGAATCTCAATTATGGGGAAATCAAGACAAACATCAAGCATATGAAGTAGAAATCATTTTTCCCCTTTAATTTCACAAGGATTCATAGAGAGAAGCTTAAGACTTCAATGAATTCATGATGGTAGTAAAGTAGAAGAATTAAATCTCAACTAATACATACATAAATCATAGTAGATTTAACCATTCACAAATAGAATCCAAAATTTTATTAAATCAAGTTCTCTACCAAGGTATAATGGAAATAAACCACTCTATAGAATAGTTAAAATCACCAAACTCACATAGATTTAGCTAGAAGTAATAAAAATCTGTCATCTCACCTAAAATGACAACAAAAAATGGAGGAAGGTATAGAAAAATTGCAAGAGTAGAGCAATCAACTTGAGAACTTACTAATCCTCCATAGATTTAGTGTTTTGATAAAAGAAACTTACCAAACTTCCACAACAAGGCAAACAAGATGAAGAGAAACTAAAATCTCATCCAAATTAAGGATTTCCAATGAATAGAATGACAAGAATTCAAGAGAGTAGCAAGGTAGAATGTGGGAAGTGGGGTGAAAACGTGGGGTGGGATGGAGTGCCAACATGTATAATTCTTTAAAAAAGAGAAAAATAGAAAGAAAATCATAAAGGGTCACTACATTTGCTTTAATATATATATATATATATATATATATATATATTAGAGTTTAGGGCATGGGGGTCATTTTAATTTTTATTTTTGGGTATTAGTGTAATAAGACATTATTGCCAATGGAATTTTAGTAATAACTGAGCATCAACAAGTCAAAGTGGAGTCTTCTGAGAGTGTTGGTCAAAATTCTCTAGAAGGGCTTATTTTGGCACTTTATGTTTTTAAAAAGTTAAGTTTTTAGTAGTTTTGATTTTAGGAAAGTCTTAGGTAGCAGGTAAACTAGTAGTTTAGGAGTTTCTAAGTTGGTTTCTTTATATTTTCATGAGTTTGTGAGCCTATATATGGGCATGAGTTTGTGAGCCTATATATGGGCTGCACATTTTTGCACTTGGCATGATTGAATGAATAAAAAATTTGGTTGATTTCTTGTTCTCCATGAGTAAAACTTCTTTTCTTCAAACTTGAAGATTCTTTAAGTCCTTGGTGCCTAAGGCTTGGCTTAATTGGTGATTTCCAAATTGTGAGTTGATGATTTCTCACAAAGGTACACTTTCTTTCTCCATGTTTGCCTAAACAAGGCTTAGGTTGATGATTTTTTAAGTTGAGGTTAGTGATTTCTTCAAGGTAATCTTCTTCTTTTTCTTCTTCTTCTTAAACCTCCATTAACAAAGCTTCAAGTGTTCTGAAATTATTTAATTTTACTTATCAAAACTTGTCGGAATTTCATGAAATTTTAATTGTAGAACCCTTGAACACATTAGAAACTACCCTAAAAAGTTCGGAATTTTTTCTTTGTGCAAAAATTTTCCAGCAACATATAAATTTTCCCAATAACTTTCAATCTAACCATTCAAACCTCAATTCCTTAAATACTTATATTCATCCTAACTCCATAAACCTATTCCTCTCATTTTCCCCAAATCCTATACCCTATTTTCACTTTTCATGAAAAATCCCAATTTCTTGAACCCTAAACCCATTTATTTCAGCAAACCATACATAGACCTATTATTTGTGGGATTTTCTTTCGTAAAATTGAAATAGACATCAAAACAGGGTGGGTGGCTGGGTGTCCCACCATGTCCCCTCTACTCTAGGGCTCCAAATTTGAAATCTCCAATTTGGGGATTTGCAGCCCCCTTTTAATTTTCTTTAATCTGTCTTTAATTTTTTTATAAATTTCTTTAAATTTCTACTTCTAATTGATAATCATATTATTCTTGCATTAGTTCCTTGGAATTTTACATACATTCTTTAAAGAATTGATTTCTTAAGTTATTTCTTTCAATTTTCTGCAATATTTACATTCAAGATTCAATTATAGGCTTTTGCTCATTAATAAATTAGTGTAGGAATCCCTTTTCCCATTGGATCCTACATCATGATCACTGGACAGCTATGAAACATATGCCTAAGTACAAGAATAGGATCAAAGACTATATTTTAGTTTATAAAAGGTGGACAAGTCAAATGTTGAACAATGTTTGATTATATTGTGGGAGAAAAATTGTTAGTTGTAGGAATGTGAAGCAGTACTGTATTATAAACTCTACAACATAGGAAAAATATGATACAGCTTAAAAAGTTGGAAATGAGGGGTTTAAGAAACGTTGGTTTCAAAGAACTTTGTGTAATTCCCTTAGATTAATCACTTATGATGCAATGAGGATTATTTCCTCAAATAATTTTATAGACCTAAAACTAAGGTTCTACAAAAGGCATTGGATGTACATATTGACTAGGTGGGTATTCAACCAATTAGTGATTTGCTTTAAGGACAAGTGAAAGATTGTTAGAATTATGCATTCGAAGAAAGCCATTCACATAAAATATAAGCCTATTTGATTGCTTGTTGAATAAATAAGAACCTTTTATTTCATCATCACATGTACTTATTTCTTAATATGGGTAATCGTTTGATCTCATGAGAGATAGGTGGTCCTCTAGTAACAAAGTAGAATGTCACACATTAGAATGTATGGTGAGATATGATAATCTAGTTCTTATTGATCTAAAACTTTATAGATATGGATGATGCTTGACACATCACTTATAGGATTGCTACATGTAGAGCTACCATATGATGAAATTATGTAATCTCAGTCACAGGAGTAAGACTTTAAGCCTGCATGTGGGTGCATATATGAATGCACTAAAGGATCCATAATGAGCACACTTGGTAAAACTTCAGGAAAAGTGTTGTTCATATTTACGGACTCGTTCTTTGACTGAGGGATTTGTATTTCTGTAAATTGCCTTATTCGTTATTTTGAGCTACCAACCAATTATACCTAATTGGAGGCTATATCATGAGTAATTTGGATAGCCTACATGATACTTGAGAGAGTGCAAATGCCCAAAAAGGAATCCACTACCCTTAATTGGGAGACATTTTCAATTTAGGACATGCACGATTTGATTGAACAAGAAAATCTTGTACTAGTGGTTTTGAAAAAAAAAGTTTGTCAAATGATTTCAAAATTAATTTATTATGTATATCAATTTATTTAGAAAAAGATGTTATTAAATAAATGTTTAGAAGTTTAATCAATTCATTAAATTCCTAAAAATCGTTTTCTAATGACCAAAGGGGTTAAACAATGATTGTTTTATCATCCTGAGGGTCATTAAGGAATATTGTGTAATGGAAGGACATGATTGTGAAATATCTATAAAGAAAGGCCTCATTGTTATTTTCATATCCTTAAGGATTCAGTGGCAATGTATTACAGGGCATGACTACAATTAGTGGTGTGTCAATTTATATTTTTTTAAATAGTCACCTTAATGTAGTTTTGACAGTTTTTTTGGTTTTTGGGCCCCATAACATTAGGATGAGAATCCCAATAGAATCTCACACCCCTTAGGGTTACTATGGCTTCTCTAAAGTATAAAAATATGTCATTACCCATGTTCTGTAGGGGACTTGCAGTCTTCCTAAATGTTTGAGAAGCTTGAAGAACCCTCAAGAAGGTGTGAATGTTGAGATCGGGTCAGATCATCGTCTGGTGTCCATTTCAACCATTTAAGTCCAAGGAAGGAACCCTAGAGAATCAAATCAACTAAACTAGTTTAGGGTCTTTTCTCTTTTTATTATTAGGGTCGTTTCAATTTTTATTTTGGGTAATAAGGCAATGTGCCAGTATCTTTTATGTTATTTAAAGGTTTTAAAAGATTCAAAACAATAGGTTGAGTAGAGCTGGTCGATATGTTATAGATAGGGTTATGAGTCATGTTTATTTGGAAAGTCTTAAGTGTCATGATTCATATTTAGACTGCAAGTCCTAGTAATTTTAGGAGTCTATTTTTATTTTGGGATTTATAAGCCTAAATAAAAGCATCTACATGACTGAATAAAAGTAGAGAGTTTATGATAAATTGAAGAAAAGAACATTGGTTCATTGGGTTGTATCCTCTTTACCCCCTTCCTTCCTATGGTGTAGCCATGGGCTTCCTAGGCCTATCCCTATCTTCTCTCTTCTAATTTCTCTCTTGACTGAGACCTTTTTCTTGTACCCTCTCTTTCTTCTACTGCAACTTTTCCTTGATTTTTATCTCTATACTTCTTCCTTTAACCTCTCTTTCATATTCCATTCTGTGAGCCTCTTCTCAAATTTATCTTGCTGATTTCGCTAAAGAATCAAGGATCCATCAAGGCTGTTGAAGACTGTCTTGCAAAGGAAGCATCTTGTTTGGAATTAATTGAGAATTAATCTAAGCAAAATCACAGGCATCAAAGAGAGGGTTTCCTTCTCTGAATTCAGCAGGTTTTCTCCTTCGCTTTATTCCTGTTTCAATTCTTAAATCTCCATTAAAGTCCTTCTCTATAATTCTATTGTTAAGTTTGCTTGCTCCCTTCTAATTTATATCTATCTTATGACTAAATTCTTGGGTATATAAAGTTTTGAAATTGCCCCCTCCTTCAGGCCTGATTTCTTGAGTTTTATGTTAGGTTTTTTATCCCATATCAATCCCCCCTCTATTTCCTAAAGTTTCTTAAATTCCTTTGATCTAGTCTAGTTCTTGCGATGAGGACATCCAGCACAGGGGTACTTTCCAGACATATCAGAGGCGACGGAGGAGATCCGGGCCCATACTTTGGTTCTGATAGGGTCCCACGTGATGTTCCAAACATGGGAGACTATAGATTTTTGTTTAGGCTTTATTTCCATGCTTGGTCATAATTGTTTTATTTGTTACACATTTATTTATGTCTTTTTGTAGGTATACAGATTTTGAGGGTATTTTAGTCCAAATTTGTTTGATTAGAGATATTTTAGTCTCTTTATTATTTTAGGGGTTGAAGGTGCTAGAAGAACTAGAGGAAGGCTAAAATTGACATGGGTGGAGGTAGTAAGGAGAGACATGGCAGCTTGTAATTTAACGGCAGATATGACCCTAAACAGAGCGGAATGGCAAAATAGGATTCATGTAGCCAACTCCAAATAGTTGGGATAAGGCTGTTTGTTGTTATTGTTGTATTATTTTAGGGGTATTATGGGGAGTTTTTATTTAATTAAGGTTATTTTAGTCCAAAAGACCCCTTTTTTGTAATACCCTAGGCGTGGGAGTCTCTATAAAGAGACCCACACACCTCTTCCTCTTTATACATGAATATTTGAATTTAAAAAATTGTCTTCTCTTCTTCTTGGTTCGGCTAGAGCTTGAAGAAACCTTAGAAATGGGCTTGAGAACTCCCCAAGTTAAAAGTAGTGATGGAGGCCAGCCCCTTCCCTTTGTGTTAAAAGGATTATCTTCTTCTTCTCCTCATTTATATTTTAGTTTTATCAATTTTTGTGTAATCTAGAAAATTTTCCAGCTTTATGGTTTGATATACCAGAGTGAGAGTACTCAAGGATTTGAAGCAATTCAAGCATCTTAGGGCCTTCTCTAGGCCCGGGCAACACCTCCTCTTGAGGAGTGGAGTTGATTTTCAAAACCCTAGAGAAATCCCAAGTGGGATTCCCTAGGTGGGGTGGCACACTTGGAAATCTGGACAGCTTGTGGTTCTTCACTTCTTTGATTCAATTGAGGCGTTTTCTAATGGATTTTGGTGGAGGGCTTTGCTAGACATCATCCGAAGTTTAGCCACTACTAAAATCAGGTGTCATCATTCAATTTTCAGCTTGTTTTAACTTCTCTATTTGAGTAGTATATAGGTGGTTGTTTTGTCATATGCATGGACTGCTAGAGGCTATTTTTCTAGGTATTCTATGACCTACAACCCACGTTTTGAAGGCTAAATAATCCCTAACCTAGCATTTTATTAGTCCATGCAAAACCCTATAGTTCAGCCATTTAATTTCTCCTATTTGATTCACTTGAATTTTAATGCATGGTACTTATTTGATAAAATTCCCAAAACACATGCTGGATTTTTTGTATGAACAGTCCCTAAGAACTTTCCAACTCTTTGGAAAAGGTCCATTAGGCCTAAATATCACATTGGATTAGTCCCCCAACATGTTCTTTGTTTATCCACATTAATTTTCATATTCAAACGTTCCAAAGAAAGTGTTTTGAACACCCAGAATTTCCGACCAACAAACATACCTTTATTTGTTCTCTACTTTAGTTGTTATTAGGATTTAATTTTGTTATTATTTTGTTTAACCTAACTCTCAATATTGCATGTCTAATATAATTGGAAAACCACTTAGATTTATTTGCATGTGTTAGTACTAGTAGGAATCTTGGTTATTGTGTTACATCACTTCGCGTATTTCATGTTTAATCTCCTATGGCACACACTCACAAACCTATATGCATGCTACATCATCTGGCCAATCTTTCTTTCTCTATTTTCTAATTTTCTTGAATAAAGTCTCTACAGTTTGAGTTTTATATAGGTTTACATAGCTAGAGACCTCAAAATAAGCTGAAATTGGATATACATACTCTTCATGTACATCAGAATTATCTTGTAAATTTTCAGAAAAAATTTGACATATGACCAAGGGTATTATGATAATTTCATGGATCTGCCCTAAACTTTCAGAAACCCTAAAACAGTTGTTTTTCTATATTTGTGCCTTCTTTCTTAACTCTATTCTTCATAATCTTTCCTATTTGATTCTTTTCTTCATTCCCTAAATTTCTATTAAAGTTCAAATGCTTTGGGCGTCCCGAAATTCAATTTTTAGTTTTCTTTAATTTGCCTTTGCTTCCACACAATATTTGGTCTATTTTCCTACATCAGTTGTTGATCTAGTGTTTCATTGCAAAAGAATAAATAAAAAGGATTTAAGACGGAAAAAATCATACATTTTTGCATTTCGTGGAAGAACCCTAAAATCTCCGCTTTTAATCCACCACCCTACAATCTTTTGATGGACAAAACTTATAGAAAGAGGTTGATTAACGAGTTAGAAGGTGAAATCTCAAAAAAAAAAAAAAAAAAAAAAAAAATTTGAGGAAAATCGAGTTGTAAGAGCAAAATGAGCGAAAGAAATAGAAATGTGGTGTTCGGCTTATCATAGGGTGGATCGATCAGATCAGCCGATCCGAGGGGATCGCCGATCCAGGTTAGGATTTAGCTGATCTCAATTTGATCCACCCGATCTTGAACTAGATCAGGCGATCTTTTGATCCATGAATATATATATATATATATATATATATATCTTTAATACATTGTTTTCCTAGTACCACCTTATAGTCGTCCAATGAAACAATTCTACAATCAAAACCATCAATATAGCTCCCTTGTTTAAATTGAAAAACAAAACATTTTCCATAATTTCCACCATATAGTTGATTTACATCATCTTATAAGATCTTTTCAACTAGACTTGTGGAACACAAGTTCTCCTTATACCAATCACTAATAAGAATTTTGGTTGCCTTCCTGAAAGGGAAAACAAACCTAGTCCCTAATATTTAAAATCATCTTCCAAGCTTTGTTTTGATACCAAATTGATGCATGACCAAAAACAATAACTTAGTGCTCTAATATTAAATTGATCTTCAAGTGTTCAAGTTTTAGGGTTTATTTGAGAGGGCCTATGAATTGGCCAAGAAGATATAGGATTGAAATTCAATAAAGCTTTTCGCAAACTAAGAATTAAAAGCAAAAGCTTGGCTAAGAGAAATTCTGTAAAAAAGAAGTAACAAAAAAACAAAGAATAAGAGAGAAACTGAAGAAAAAAAAGAAAAAGAAAAGATATCACCACACTTGTTGCTGCCTACACAATCATGTCTAGGGTTGAAAGCAACATACCTTCAAGATTTTGGAATCAAACCAGAGAACAAAACCCGTAGGCCTAGGAATTTTCATATATTCATCAATCATTCATTAATAAAATTATGAGATACATAGTGTATACATAGCTTGTTACACCATAGACTTCCAAATCCCACTGTAACTAGATTTCTTAAAAAAATAAAACTAAAATATGTAATCCCCATCACAAAGAGATACCATGCCATTATTTTGGCCATAAGTTTACATATCACATCAGATTTGCATGATATTGGACTCGACGGAAAGGTAAGTGAAAACCTTTCAAGTGACACAAAAATAAAGCCAAACGAGTAAGTTTTGACCCATCTAAAGAAAAGTGACATAAATAGAGCTTTCACTTCCTAAAAAAATAAAAACTTTTATTTTAGAAATAAATAAAAATCCTTAAACATATTGATAAGAAACTAACCTAGATTAACCTAAACTGACAAAATTATAAAAACAAATTCCAACAAAAAAAATTTTGAAACCATAATACCAAAATACCCCTGCGAAAGCCGATCAAATTGGAGCATGGGTTGTTTCACATTCTGCATCAATAGCACTAAATAATCCAATACTCCTCGAGTGTGGCATAATGCCTACTCCAATTAGAAATTTTCTACTACATAAAATAAGGCAGTAAATAAGGTTTATACCCAAGGTACTTTGCATGAAGTTGGAGGAAGATGACAGTAAAAGACAGTTAGTTATAAAGGAGAAAATTGGAAAAGAAACGAAAAATAAGATTAAAAAAAAAATTCAAATCATAGCTCTACTACTTCTCAATGTAGTCAAGGAGGCTAAGCAATGGCTTGGCGTTTTGACCTCTTAAGGAAAATCATGGACTATAAGATAACTAGGCATTTCCTAGGCAACCATATATATAATATTTATTAAATTTTAATACGAATTTAAAAATATAAGTGATTGATTTTAAAAATAAGCAATAAACTTAGGCATTCATACGATTCAATTTTCAAGACATTAGTAAAGTATAATTCATATACATTCAGCATTCTCAAAAGCCCCAAATGTAGGATCATGGTACAAATTACTTCAATACAACCCCAACTAAATAGATTTGCATAACAGTTTCCTTGCCTTTTATGTAAAATACAAACAGTACTTACATGATTGACATATCAGTAACTAGTTGACCAGGCAATGATTAGTCCACTGCCTGGTATACATCACTTAATTTTACCTTATACAATCAACAAGATCTTGGCTAGTTGGGTCAATCGACTAGGCATCATCTAAGAGATGCTTTAACTACACTAGTAATTTTATCATACCAGAAGAAAGTACTTATTTGGCACAAAGAAAGTGAAGACTGCTAACTTCGCTAAATATAGATACATACATACCATGCAATGTGGACTGAAGAAGGCAACTTATAATAGAATTGATGAAGCATTAGTTACAAAAAATAATGCTTCCATGACTATGATAATGAAACCCACTTACATCTTGCCAACTTCAATAACTGCTTCTCTGCATGTTATTTCAGAAAGCTTCAGTTTTTCAATTTCTCTGTCCATATACTATCCATTTAACCATATTAGTATCATCAACTTCGCTGCATCAGCATCAATATATGTAAATTAAGACCCCATAGAACCAAAAGCTTCTACCAGTAAAAAAAGAGACATAAAAAAAAACAAAAACATGCATCATACCCTCAATTCCCTTCAATCCCATAAAGTAACAGAGAGTTGTTATTCATTATTTATTTAATATCTCCCATAACCAATAAAGAAGGGAGAGACCAAGAAAATCAAATAGTCTGACCAAAAAAGGCAGCCTACAGACAGTAAAGGTAAATGTGATGCACATGAAGGGAAGGAGAGGGGATGCTGAATGACCACATAGGAAGAAGCAAGACACCAAAATATACCTGATCAAAATATTGTAATTATCTGATCTACCACTTCCGGAATGATCAGAAAAGTAGAACTAAACAAAATATTGCAAACAATCCAAGAAAAAGTCCATAGAACATGTACACCTCTTGAGCTCCATGTCTTGGTACCCCATTAGTATAGATAGCCTTCCTCTCTGCCTTTACCCAATGTAAACATTACCATGGAGGAAAAGTCTTACGATTTAGCTGCCTGCCATCCATTCCCAATTGCAGCGCCAAAGTACCTCTAAACACAAATTCCAAAGGATATTGGTAAATCTAAAGGAACCTTAGGTAATAATATTATAGAAATATGAAATGCAACCTATCTTCCACTATGTTGTAGTAAAAAAATGGATGAATTGTAAACTAGGTTACAGGTGAAAATTTTGTCAAGGAAGAAAATAACAAAATTACTTATTATCCTAATAAGTTATGTTTCAACCAGACATCAACTCACATAGGAAACACCAGAGGATTTAACCATGTAAAGTTGTGGTTCATCCCTGTCATAACCTCCAAGAATTACTCCGCATCCAAAAGGTCTGCAACACCATTATTTTTAAAAATATAAGGGAAAGAAAATAGGAGATGTCATGGAGAAAAGAAAGAAGAAACTTTTTAGGAGATATAATACAGAAGGGGTTTTCCCAACCTTAATTTCTGACAGAGTGTGAAAGCATGAAAATAACTGGCAATTTGTTCTGCAAGTTTCTTCAAAGGAATGGGTTCACCATAAGAACTGCACATCCAGACAATCACACACTCTAGATGAACATTTGGAGCATAGAAATAGTTAATATAAGCAATATTATATGGGGAATTGAACAAGACTGGGAGTTCAATATGCAAGGCAAATGGCAAGTGATTTGGCCAACTCAAATGTGAAACTTGGATTTGTCTAGAGATTTAGAGTTTAGTAAATGAGGATCCTATGCTTGTAGACATACTAAACCAAGATTCGGCAATGAAACAATGACAATACATCTTACAAGGCTTCCTCTTTCCCCTTTCATTTTTTGAAGCCACACAACTCTCCCAAATAAGCATGCTACTGGAAAGCATAGTTGCTGGTGGGCAGAGTCGAAAACAAATTTGTACCTTTCAGTCCTTGGTCCAGTGTTACAATAATAATTCTAAAAATTGACATATTTCCACGATATATTCCAATTCCATAAGTACCAATACAAAAACCTACACATAATATTTCCATGACACATTCCATAATCTTTTGATACATTTCATATTGTTTTGACTAAATGGTTAGTCAATAAATACACTCTACCAAAAAAAATAATAATAAGTCACATAAATACTATGTTTCAGTTGAATGTATAGAAATGTAGACCAAAGAATAACATTTGAATACCCAACTATGACACTTTCTTCTCCTTTCTTCTTTTTTTCTTTTTAATCTTTGAGCCAATAATTTGAGCTTTGTGGTTAAAAACAACTGCTTCATTATGATTATTTTCTTTGTTTAAAATTTATATATTATACATTAACAATGGCCTCGTGTCCCATTTTCTTAAATTTCCAGTAAAAGTAAACAAATGCATCTTCATATTTAGAATCTTTACCGACTCTTATTAGCTTTCATAAAAAATAAATACAAAACACCTTCAAGCGTTTGTGCATTCACTTTATATTCCTCAAATTATATGGTAGTTTATAGGGATAAGATAATTTAGAAATGTGTATTTATGATTTTTTATAACTTTTGAAATATCAAAGCTTTTTTTTTTAAAGATTACGCAATGTATGACTTCTACAATATTTTAACATGGTACGTTCAAAATTTCTTCTCTTATTTTTAAGTGAACGGCATTTCCACCAACACCGACTTTCTAAACCTTTGTTACACAACTAGTTCATAATGTAAACCTTTCATAGTGAGTAGCTTCAAGCTGTGATTGTTTAACAATTTGTCTCCCGTCTGCTGCTAATCCAGCTATGGCCTGCATTTGACAATGCAACAGGAGTTAGACACTAAAACCCAAAATCAGTGGAAATTTAGAAGAACTGAAGACTATTATTGGAAAAAAGCAGAGTAAAAATGCTAAAAGTAAATGGGTTTGATTGGTCAGTTGGGAACAGTGAACAGAAGACAAAGCTCACTACCAAGTACCATCTAGTTGGGTGACAGGTTTCATCCACCCAACACCAAAGTTCATTAATTGGTGGAGAGAGCCTAAAGCATTCATTGGTTATGTTTCAATTATTAAAAAAGTGAAGTATCTTCTGTTAGGTATTTTGTATTGTCAATGTCCATTCCTAAACAAAATGTGTACATGTAATAGGATTTTATGTGCAATTTGTATATCTCTGTAAGTCCAAGTCTAGAGTTCGGGAAAGAATCAAGAAGAAAGACTCAAAAGCTAGGATGACCATAAGCCAAAGAGACTCAAGCATGTGTTGAAGAATGAAAAGTCTCAAGAGCAGACTACCTCAAGAAAGCCAACTGTCAGATTCAAAGGTAAATTGATAAAGGTTGGTAAGTTGGGTATAAAGAATGAATCTTAAAGACAAAATACACTTAAACTGAAGTGTTAGACAAAGACCCAAACCCAAGGGGCAAAGGCCTAGAGTATGGACTAATGGACATTGAATAGACCTATCCAATCCAAGAGAAGGCACAAAAAGGTTTGGATAAATGATGGACTAAATTGACGAAAATCAAGTAAATTAAAAAGGTGTTGAAAATGAAAAATGACCCAACTTAAAACGGCCATAACTTTTGATCCAAATGTCCGTTCGGGGCCCATAAGTACTCAAAACGAGTGGCTCAATGAACTCTTTTTGAAAATGGAAAGATCTCTTATTTGAGATTTTCAAAACGCTAGTTTTTTAACCGTTTTAATAGATCTGTTGAAAGATCCTTTGGGCTGGTTTTTCAAATCAAAAATTAGGGGAATAAGCTTCATTGGTTTATACAACATAAAATGAATGATTATATAGAAAAATCATCATGAATCCAAGCCAAAGTGCATATGAGTTAGAATTGTTTGGCCTATGACCTTGAGTGAAATTTATATAGTTATACCTCATTCAAGATCATGAGAGAGCTTCTCAAAACTCTTAGTTATATTCTTTGAAAGAAAATGATTGGGGTTACAAGTCAAATTAGCCTACACAAGAGATAACTCGAACCAAGAAGCTTATCTACATCTTCAACAAGTTAGTAACCTTCACCGAAGCCACCAGAGGTGGATTCTCACCTCACTTGCTGGAGCCAAGTGGAAGTTAGTCCATCGGAATCACTGGACAAAGCACATCCACCGAAGACACTGGGAGCGTATTTACAAGGGAATGAATTCTCTAAAACTTGTAAGTAAACTAAGGTTTTGTTAATTTCGCCTGTAATAGTCTAGAAGTACTATTCTAAATAAATTAACGGTTTAAAGAAAACGTAGGCTCGGTGTGCTGAACCACTATAAACATTTGTGTTGTGACATATTTTCCTCGTTTGCTTTGATTTATCTTATTTATCTTTTAAGCAAACTCTAAAGTGGAACTAGTTACCATGCTCCCACTCTGGTATAGGAAACTATACGTAACGTAACGATGGAGCTTCATGGTACACTAGCATTCGCTTGCTAAGTCATTACTTGTATTGTGACTTAAATAAATTAGCAAGGATTTATTTGGTTTATTTGCTTTAATTTCACTGCACTTTAAGTTATACTAAAAGTGAATCAAAAAGGGATCATAGTGTTATATAATTTTAAATAAGTGTAGAGATCCTATTCACTCCCCTTTAGGATCTAAGGATCACCATTTCGGGAATTTCATCTTCTTCTTAACATTTTTATAATAGTATATATATATATATAAGTTGATAACGTTATTAGTGTCAATGCAGCAATAACTGTTAGGTGGCTGAAAATAGAAATGTCAGATTGATACGTAGTTCATGCGTGTTCTCAACTGATCAACATTCAACAGTTATAGAAGCACCTTAAGACTTCTTTAGCATGGTAGCATAATTTCAAGCATAAACATCCCAGTCTGTATTGATGCAAGAAGTGACTAGTTTGAGTTCTAGGAACTCAAAAGTCTTGGTAGAACAAGGAGAGATGATAAAAAAAGTATTGTCAAATTAGATTAGGATTTTAAAAAGTTCAAAACTGCTTTTGGGAAGAGTTTCAAGTTAGTTACTCAACCAAAAGAATTCTGAGTAAGTTGTTTGAGTTGAAGTCATACATGTAGAAACCCTTTTAGGTCTAGAGTAGGAATTATTTGTAGGCAGGCAACTCCTTTGGAAGCTATTAGTGGTTTATTTTATCTGATTTTGTTGTGCTATTTTATGTGATTTTTAGGAAGACCCTAGGGATGGAATTCCTCTGTTTATATATTGATTTCCATTCCCTTCATCAGTTCAATAAGGTTGGTTGATGGTGGAGTATGTATAAGGGTTTGTAGAATAAAGAAATTGTTTATCTTTCTCTTCTTGGTTTCTTTAGTATAGCCTTGGATTTGGGATTGAATGATTAAGCAATGCGGAAGATTATAGTGATTGAGTTGAAATTAGATTTCATCGGCCATGCTAAAGCCATCCCCATTACAGAACGAGGCAGGGTTTTTGAGTAGGTCAATCTATCAGGTGGTTATCAGAAAACTTGAAACTTGATGTGCGGCTTCTTGAGGCGGATAGACTGGTTCAAACCAAAGACAAAGGTGACAAAGTGCTTGTGCCACAGAGATGATCTGAAAACTGTATGTGGAGGTTTTGGTGAATCCGCATGTGGGAGAGGAAGATGAGTCATTATTCCGCAGGAAAATGGTGCAGGGTGGGAGAAATTCGCTCAAACATTGGATACTCATTTTAGGGATGGGAGAAAAACCGATTTTGATTGTGAGATTTGTCCTAAGAAATGAGGTTTTCCCTATTTTTCCAGTGAAAGGTAGACATACTAACAAGTCCAACTAGGTGAAGGAGGACTTTGGAAGATGGCCTCTAGCTATTTGTATCAAGTGGGTGAATGAAGGGTTTGCTTGGTCCAGAATCGCCATTGTGATTCAAAAGGCACTGAAGAGACCTGAAAGACCTCTTATCGTCCCCCTTGTGGAAAACAGGGCCATACTATTTGGTGAGTCTTGGGAAAAAGTCTGTTTGTTAGATTCTAAGGGATCTAAGGTGGTTGCACCAAAGAACTTGGCGTTTCACCTCACCTAGTTCCTAACCGGCTTCTCAGATCTAGTTGGATCAGAGTGAGAGGGCTCTCCCTTCATCTGTGGACGGATTGTTGCATTGCCAAGACCAGGGGGTTGTGGTAGTTGTTTTATATATTAGACTGATAAGAAGTATAGATCGAGGAAGAAGAACAGAAGAAGAAGAAGAAGAAAAAGAAAAAGATTGGGACTGAATGTCATATGGAGAGTTGGGGTCTCTCCATACAACTCATGTATTTATGCACTTTGGTTTAAAAGACTTAAATACCCTATACATACAACTGGCATATATACCCCTTATTAAACGTGTACCCTTACATCTGAATGTAACCCCATACCGCTCACATTGCTAACACTCCACCTCAAGTGGGCATGTATACATCATGCATGCCAAACTTGAATACAATAAAACGGAACTGAGATGATGATAGGCCTTTAATAAAAGCATCAGCAAATTGACTTCCTACACGTACATAGGGTATGCATATGAGTCCCAACTAAAGCTTCTCCTTGATGAAATGACGATAAACCTCAATGTGTTTGGTTATCATGTTGCACCGGATCATGGGCTATGCTAATGGCCACCATGCTATCACAATAGAGTCTCATAAGTGCACGAATGTGGAAGCCCAAATCAAGGAGCATGCCTCGTATCTATAACAGCTCACAAATACCATTAGCCATTGAGTGAAACTCCGCTTCAGCACTAGAATAAGCAATCACTAGTTGCTTCTTGCTCCTCCATATAACAAGATTCCCACTAACAAATGTAAAGTATCCTAAGGTTGATCTTTTATCTATTGTTGATCCGGCCAAGTTTACATTGGTATACCCCTCAACTCATAGTGTATCATTAGTGTAAGAGTGTAAGACTCAACTCGGATCATATCACTTTTCCTATAAAGCAGCTCCACACTTGGATTTCGTTTTAAGTACCTCAGAATTCGATAAGAAACCTCTAAGTGTACTGGGGTGCATGCATAAACTAACTCACAAGTCCAACGGCATATGATATGTCAGGTCTGATTGGAGAAAAAAGTTGATAGTAAATTAACCAACTCTCCTATAACCTTAAGGTGTTAGGAGATACACAAATTAATATACTTCAACACCCCCCCTCAAGAGGAACACTATTCTCTTGGGAACACACTTAGGAAGCTAGGGCACGGGTTTACACAACGCGTTCACATGTGCACAACACAATATCTGGGAAAATACTTCTACCGGGATTCGAACTCACGACTAAACCTGCTCTGATACCATGTTGACAGTAAATTGACCAACTCTCCCAAAACTTAAAGGTGGTAGGAGATACACAAATTAATATACTTCAAAAAATAAGTCAACTTCTCAACCAATCTAATATCTTCTAACATCTATCAGCCTTTCACCATCATATTCTCGCAATTTAAAATTGGGATCAACTGGAATATCACACAGCCTACAACCCAACATCCCAACATCATCAAGAATGTCTAACACATACTTTCTCTGAGATAAAAACACTCCCTTCTTTGAACGTAATACCTTTATCTAGAGAAAATATTGTAATAGGCCCAAATCTTTTATCTTGAGTTGTTGGCTTGGATATTTCTTTAACTGCTCCATCTCACCAAGATCATTTCCTATCACAACGATGTCGTTGACTAGGGGCTGTCAACCAGCACATTAGTGGGTCCCACACTTTGACTTATTGACTCAAAACACTATTCATGTCATTCACTGATACCCTTTTAGTAATTCAGTCATAATTTTCCCAAATCATCTTGGATTTGCGCAATCTTGGTCTCGTTAGAAAGGTAACTGAAGAACCTATCTAATGACACCAAAATCAAGCCAAAAAGGCAAGTTTTGACCTTTGAAAACTTAAATAGGTAAGTGAGATGATCTTAAAAAAGCAGAAAAACTAAACTAACCATGGCACTATTGGCCTTATTACAAAATTACACCCCCTTACAAAATTTGAATTGACCCCACATAACATATAAATTTAAATCTAGCCCTTTTATGTGGGGGTACATACATAAGTCACATAATGTTGTCCACATCAAATGGCCACCATTTATTACTACCACTGAGATCAAGATTCACATTGAATTCATCTTGGCAACTGATGCGAATGTTTCTTGATAGTCTATATACCATAGGTCTGAGTATACCCCTTTACAATCTTGTACCTGTCAACAATGTCATCCGGTTTCAACTTCACAGTGAAGACCTTTGCATCCAACTGTGACCTTTCCTCTTGGAAGTTCAACCAATTCTTAGGCGCCATTCTTTTCTACAATGTTCATCTCTTTAATCATAGCCTCTTTTCAGGGTTTTTGTGATAATGCTTTAAACACACTGCAAACAATAGAAATGGATGACAAAGACAGGGTAAAATCCTTTTTCTTGGGTGAGAGATGATCATAGAATACAAAATTGGCAATAGAGTGTTGAATACATGTACAAACACCTTTTCTATGAGCAATAGAGAGATGTAAATCAGATGGGGTAGAGGAATTACCTTGATTAGGTGGTGGTGAAGAAGAATCTGGCTGAGGTACATGAGGAGTAGGACTTTCTTTTTCTTCGTTCATAAACTTGTAGATCATGATGTGTCACCTCCTTTCTCCCCCTAATCTGTAACATGGTATTAGGCATCTAAATTATCTCTATTACCCCCCTAGAGTAGTGTTCATTTGCCTTACTCTGATCACTATCATGGCCACCATAATAAAAAATATAAGGTGGAATTGGACGTGGGAGCTCATCATCGCTACCACGGCTAGTCCCTAAGGATGAGTCTGACTAAGAGAAAAAAAAATGAGATAGATTCAAAAAAGGTGACATCAACATCTTTTGAGAAGCAACATCATAACATTTACAACCCTTCTGATCAGTAGCATAACCCATAAACACCCATTTTATGTCTTTAGGATCCAATTTGGACCTGTCTACATTAGGAACATGAACAAAACATATACACCCGAACTGATGTGGACATTGAAGATCAAGTGGGGTCCACATGTGTTGATCTTGTAACCAATATTTGAGTCTAAATTAGGAATCTTTGGAAAGTCAAAGTGGGGCCCAACAATCCTAACCGACAGCCCCAAGAGTTGTGATAATTTAGGAGTTTGTTTTAGTATGGATTCTTATCCTTTTAGAAATTTGATTTGTTTAGGAAGTTTATTTAAAATAGGAGTCCTGGAAGTTAGGAATTTATTTAGATTAGGAACCCTTTATATTATGTAATGTAAGCCTATATAAAGCACACATGATTGGAATAAAAACCATGGATTGATTATAGAAATTTGACTTTGAAATTGGTGTTTGTGGGTTGCGACCCAAGTTATCTTTTGGGGTAGAAGTCATGGACTCCCTTTCTCCTCCCTCTCCACAAGTGGTTATTCTCTACCTATCTCTCCCTTCTCTTCTCTATTTCTCTTTCTAATCGACACCTCATTTTCTCTCTTTTCTCCATCTTAATTCTTTCTTCTTGTTTTCTTACAGTCCACCATTAAAGATCTACAAGAAACCCACGTTCTATCTCTTTCTTTTCTGTTTTTACTCAAGAATCCCAAAAAAAAAAAAAAAAAAAAAACTTTTTCTATCTCCCATTTCCCTTTGTTGTGTTTTTTTTACACACCCAAGAAATCTTCACCTAAGCCTTGTGGCAACCTGAGAACTGGTTTACAAGTCTGCTATCATCTTTTAAACTAAACCCCAACAACTTAATTCCCTTCGGCAGCTCCTACATATCCATAAATCCAAGCTTGATAACCCCACTGTTAACCCACTGCTTGACATTAAAATAGTCTTCTTCTTCCACTGTTTTATACCCCATGAACCCCTAATCAGTGGCTTGAAATCCTATCTTTAAACCTTGAATTCTATCCCAATTTTGTCTCATAAATTCTATCCCATCGTAAATTGTTATAAACCATGAACTCCCTGATAAACTGTTCCAGATTTGATACTATTAGACCCTGCCTTACTTACCCAATTGTGATTTGTTATTCCCCCTTAAATCTGCCCAGCTTTATTGTAACGCCCCCAAACCCGAACTCGGATATGGATCCATATCGTCCAGATTCAAATTCGTTACTCTATATAAGTCCAAAGTTCACATCATAGCATTAGTCCAAACCATGGGCCAAAGTCCAATAGCCCAAAATATCATATAGTCCACAAAGTTCTCAGATAATTTCCTTATGTCCATTTAGTTCAATAATCACATTTCAATAAGTGCGGAAGCATATTCAATGTTCACTAATCTCATATATTCATATAAAAAAATGTAGAAGTGTAATTTAAAATTTACAAAGGTCGTAATAGTCTAATAATATCAGATCAAAAGAAAGATATCTCTAAGGTGCCCTCTCACCCAAATATACAAAGGGAAACATCTACTAGTCTGAAAATATAATCCCAATATAAAAGGGGCGAATCCCAAAATATGTCCAAAATAAAGATGAGAAAGACAAAAGAAAGTTGTGGATGCCATAGCAAATCCCTCGAATGGAGGACCTACAACAATAATTAGTCTGAAAAATAAACTGTAAGAAATCTAGCAGACTATAAATAATATGAAGTAAAGTATACATCTGAATACTAGCATGTCCAAAGGTCAATACAAAGCAAAACAGATGTCGAAGTAGTAATCACAATCATGCTAGTACAAAAATATCAATAGTCACATGTCACACAGAAGTCAATGGTTAAATACAAAGATTTTAAGTTTGAATAATAATTCAATACAGAGATCAAAGATCACAAATTCGATGACACATGTTAGTTTCGAGGGATCCAATGTTCTATGATTTTGAAATGTTCAGAGTTCGATGTTCAAAGTGTTAAGAATCCACATAGTTCATAATGTTCGGATGTTCAATATTCAGAATCCAAAGATTTAAAGTGTTCGGAATCCACAAGGTCCAATATTCAAAAGAGTCAAAAGTCCAATCTAAAGTATTTATATGCTCTGGCTAACCCCACAGGCCATGTGTAAGGTTCTGATCTCGTGCCAAACCCCACGAGTAAAGCCAATGTCCTTGTTTATCCCTAAGGAGAAGGGTCAATGTCCTTGTTATAACCCCAAGGAGAAGGGTCAATATCCATGAGCCAAAGAGCATGTCTGAAGTACTTTCTCACACTTAGCCTTGTGAGTAGGCCCAAATAATTAAGGACACACTTAGCCCGGTGCCAAGGCCCACATAATCAATGGTCACACTTAGCCCTATGACGGGGCCCAAAATGGGTC
>JAOXJP010268869.1:0-20338 GCA_025762735.1 Platanus orientalis | reverse complement strand
AGATAAGGGTATAATTGGAAATTATGGAGGTGTGCTTATAAAATGGCTCAGGTGTGCTTAACAGTGAGGTGTGCTTACAAAAACTTGAGGTGCGAATATTAACTCCCCTTTTTATCACATACTTCTTCATCTGAATACTTTTTTGGACTTTTTTAACCCCAAACACAATACATGTCAGATTTTCATTCACAGTACACACTACAGACACTTTTTTTATCACAGAACATTTCATTCCTTTTTCTTTAAGTAGGCATACGCTTGATAGTGTTATTTTTATTAAATATTTTAAAAGACTATTATATCTCACCAGCTGGTAACCAGGGACGAGTTACCTAGTAACTCGGATCGATAGACTTCTAAGTCCCCGGGCCGATCCGAGTTTTTAAACACTGCTTTCAGACCTAATAGCTACATCGGCAACTCTTGTATGCTCCAACAGAACCTCTATAGGGACCGATCACCAAATCTTCATCGAGTGCTGCTACCCCCCAAATTCCCCGACAGAGATTCGCCAGAGTTGTTACTAGGAGTCTAGGACTGGAAACAATACAGTATACGCATTCTCAAAGAATTTGAGACACAAAATTCAAAAACCCATCTTCTTGTGTTCAGATGGAAAGGTGGGTGCACCAAAAAAAACTTTAGGAACACTTTTGCTCACCAGAGCACTTTTTGGACGATTTTAACCTTTATACACCACATGTCATAGAACATTTGTTTCCTTTATTTATTAGAACAAATGTTGTGTGAAGTGTCTGTAATTCTCTATGAACATGATTTAGATTGACATGTGGCATGTTTGGGTTAAAAGCAGCAGAGATACTCCTGGGAATTGGTGTGACCCCTAAAAAAAGCCTAAATTACATCTTGCATCAACACCAGAAAAGTGTTCTACACTTTTTGGGGGGTGATCATTACTTTTCAGCGCTGATGTACCCACCAGGGTAGACCTTAGGAATTTTTAAGGGGTCACACCAAATCCTCAGGGTAGGGGTGGCAATTCGTGTTGGGGGGTCAGCTTTGTGTCATATTGAGATAAAGGTATACGAGTATATGACTCAACCAGAATTCAATCCATTTATTAATCATGTCAAAGTGGTTTGACCTGAAACATATTTATAGTCAATCCTAACCCGTTTATTTCATTTCGGGTTTTGTTGGTTATGTGGTAATTCATGTTGGCAGGTCTAATTCGAGTCATGTCAAGTTGAGGGTATATGACAACTTAACATGAAGCATGTCTCCATTGCCAAATTGTCTTTGAACTCTGGATCATTCGTATTATGTTCTACATGTTCCACAATAGAAGGGGGTGGGGCCCATAGACTTTTTTGCATGGAACCCCCCTTGTGTATGATGTGGAACACAGTACGGAGTTCCAAGAACTATCTATTTCTTTGGGGAGTGGCTATTTATACCTATCAAATTTCTAAGTTTCCCCTCCCCAACCCCCTCCCTTACCTAAAATACCCCTACCATCCCTCTCGCTCAAATCCCCACCCCTTCTTCTTTGACAGTAGCAACAGCAGCGGCCCCTCCAGCGACAACCCACCCCCTTCCTCTCTCTCTCTCTTTTCCTCCCTCCCTCTCCCGCACCCCCCTCTCTCTCCCTCTTCCTGTCTCTCTCTCCTCTTTCTCTCTCTCTCCTTCTTCCTCTTTCTCTCTCCCACACCCCCTCCTCTTTTCTCTCCCTCCCTCCCTCTCCCTCTACATCTCTTCTTCTTTTCTTTTTTGTCTCCCGGTGACCTATTCGGACCCACAAGACTTTCTGAACAAAGGGACCTTGAATGGAGAGACCCCGTTCGGGCCTATGGGTCTGAACAGGTCACCGAGAGAAAAAGAAAAGAAGAAGAAAGAGACAGAGGGAGGGAGGGAGGGAGAGAGAGAGGGGGGGAATGGGGCAGGTTGCTACCAGATGAGGCATCACAGTCGTTGGAGGGGACACCGCAGCCATCGGAGGAGAGGGAGGGGGAAGGATAGTTTAGGTAAGGGAGGTATTGAGGGAGGAGTATAAATAAATTTAAAAAAAAAAAGTGAGGGGGACTTAGAAATTTGATTGGGTGCGAGTAGAAGCTCCCATTTCTTTCCTTTTACCTTTTTCATAGACATTTGATTTGTCACCTTCAGGTGCATTTACCACTATAACCTTATCAATTATATAAGATAGTTCTTTATTGTCAAGCGTATAAAAGTCAAGAAAATTTTGATTTTTCCTATATCCGGGGATCTCCATCAAGATCAATAATTCTTGGGTGGATTCAAGCTGGGAATGCCTAAACTAGATGTAAACCACGCAAATCCAACACATGCACTGACTATGGTTGGAGTGGAACGCCTAACCCAAATTCTACCCAATTTTTAAAACCAATTTTGAACTAGCCAACCCAAATGCAGAAAAAAGACCAAGTGGGTTTGTGGTTTGGTTTAATGTTTTCATTCTACTGGACTATATGACATGAGATCTTTTGTGGCAAAATCTCTCTCTCTCTCTCTCTCTCTCTCTCTCTCTCTCTCTCTCTCACTCACACACACACACACACACACATATATATAGGTTGTTCCAATGACTTCAGACCAATTCACATGAATATGTGAAACAAGGACGTGTTTGCTGTCTGCACTTATTTTTTCCTTTTTTTCCAATTTGAAATGAGATAATTACTCTGATAATCTTTGCTATGATTTTCTACTACATGTCCCTTGTCTTTGAAAAAATCAGACAAATTTAAGGCCCTAAGAATATGGATGTATAAAAATGCCATTCCATCATGGTACTTTCAAAGCCAACTTGTATTTACTAGGTTGCCAAATTTGGTACATTCCAAGCCATCCGTTTCCAAAGAATTCATAATTGGAAGAAGTTTATTCAATTTATTAAATCCAACAAAATTTGAATGGAGGACCATTCAACTAAGTTAATGTTACTAAATACACATGAAACCAATACAAAGACCCAATCGCAAAATATAAACTGATGATGCAAAGAAGTAGATCACTCAGATGGTCCTTTGGTGTCCCTCGATCCAGAATCTGGATGGTACTTGCACACAAGCAGGAAATGACGTCGGTGTGGCACTGGCCTACACCTCTCTGACATCCAAGTTAGGGACTAGAAAACTCAGAGAATTATGTCTCCTTTCAGTATGAGAAGTGATTGATTGTACCTACCTCGTCTTCAGAGGTTTCCCCCCATTTATCTCGTTTTTTCCCTCCTTACTCGAATATTCTTCTAGTTTGTTACAGGAAGGTAGAGGAGTGGTACACATGTCAGTGTTGGGTTGGTCGCTGCCCTATAATATTCTGCATCTCGTAACCGTTTTTGTCTTACTCATGGTCCACTCAGGTATCATTGTTCATCCATTGTCTCGAAAGTAATAGTCAGTCATCCCTTGGTCGTCTATATCAAGGAGTATGCCGAACGACAATGAGGGTCGGTCGGCAACCTACTTCTCTAATGTGTCAGCAATCCAACTCTCTAACGGGTCGGTCGGCAATCCACTTCTCTGACGGGTCGGTCGGCAATCCAACCTCTGATGGGTCAGTTGGCATTCCACTTCTCTGACGGGTCAGTCGGTAATCCAACTCTCTAACGGGTCAATCGGCCATCTGGACCCAGTATTTGAACCTATAGTGGGTTACTGAACAAACTGGATGGGACCGTGGATGGAATGGGGGGGTTTGCCCGGTTAATCGACTCAGCTAACCGGGTCTAGATGCTCCATCATCATATGACCCTCCTATTCCTCTTTTCTGTTAGTTCGAGCAAACATGGGGAATATAAAAAGCTGAGTCGATTAAGGTGTTGGTGCTTTGTCTTCTCCTCCTTAAGCCCTGTGCCATTAATGGGGACAAGACGTGCGAGTTGGTAGCCATCTTCTCTCAACCTGCACTTTCATCCAACAGCTAGGGGTCATTAAGATGATCTGCCGATCCAGGATAATTCGAATGCTATATATAAGGGCTGGTCTTCTCTCTTTTTTAGTCTTCTGCCTCATTTCAAATTAACTTTGGTGCCACCTAGGTAAATTTTCCTTGCTCGTGTCTGTGTTACGCTTAGGAGATCATCCACCGAAAAAGGAGTTCAGGTATTCTTTGTTCCACCCCTTCTCCCGGTTTTCCATTTATTCTTCTTCCTCTCTTTTTTTTGTTTGGTTTCTGGTGTTGCTTCCTCGTTGTAGCTCCTACCTTACACTCTCCTTCCCCTCAATGGGATTCTTGATCTCTTGTCGTTGTCCTTAGAACTTCACCCTAAATCCTACCGAAGTGATCTTTGGGTTTCACGTCATTCGCTTTTGCCACTATCTCAATACCCACCGACATTCTCCAAATCTTAGTGCCTTAGGGTTCGACTCATCTTCTCTGGGTAGAATTTTTCGTCATTTCTTAGAGGTATAAGCCCTTTAGTGGGCGTTATATACACCCTCGATCAAATGGATTATTCCTCCGAGTCAACAGAGTCCATCATGGCCCTTGATAAGAACCTTGTCCGTGTTGATTCCCCTAACTCGGCTCACCCTTCATCACTGGTTAGGTCGGGTCAGTTTGTTGATGTGCCATATGCCGCTGAGAATGTCCTCTCTACCTTGTTGAGGTCTCGACTAGAGGACTTTTGCCACGTTTACCAAATACCTAAGTCAATAACTTTGAGGGTCCTAGCCTTCGATTAGTGGGCTTGTTCTTGTCTCTTGGGTGAGGTTTCCATCTTTGAACAGGCTCTGGAGGTTGGTCTACGGTTCCCGATTCCTTTATTTGTTCATCAGCTCCTCACCCACCTTCATCTAGCTCTAGGTCAAGTCATGCCCAACTTGTGAAGGATCCTGATAGCCTACATGGTACTGTGGCCTACGTGCAGTGGCGGTCAAGATCACATCACTATACCCGAGTTCCTCTATTGCTACAAGGTAGTGGAGATGCACTCAGGGTGGTGGTATTTCACTGTTAAGGTGCCTAACCAAACCTTAATCATAGGTCTTCCAACGTCGAATAGGGGTTGGAAAAACAAATTCCTTTTTGCATCAAGGGATGGCTTGGAGTCCCTCCTGTGGGAGCCGCCTCACGATCGGATCCAAACAGTTCCCAAGATATGGGGCAAGCCGTGTGTAAAAGGTAATTCTTAGTTGTGTTAGCCTTCCTCATTCTTTATCCACTCGGTCGGTTTGATCTTCCTGGTTTTTGTAGCATTAGCCGAGCCTACCATGTCTGATACTCAGCTCATAAGGTTGGAAAGGGCTTTCGTGCACCCGGTCCGGGATTATGTTCTGTTGGTGAATTCTGAGTCCCTCTCCACATATCTGTTCAGCCCAGAGCTTCCGTCATCCGGGCTCGCAGTGGGTCAGACATCTAGCTATTATCCTGTTCCGATCAGTCAGACATCTAGTTTAACTTCCATTCCAATCAGTCAGGCATCTAGCTTGACTCCTCTTCCAATTGGTCAGAATTTCTTTTTAATCATTTGCTTACATTTGCAGATATGTGTGCCATACCCTCGAAATCTTCTTTGAAGAGAGTGGTAGCTAAGTCCACCCCTGGCAGCTCTAAAAAAAAGCCAAGGTTTTCCTAACACCACTCGGCGGATAAAGATCATTCTGGGCCAACTCCTTCGCCGATTCCCACATCGGTCGTGCAGCCTTCCATTTTCGTTGTTGACTTGGAGGCGGCTTTGGATTCTATTCCTTCCTTCGAGGAGTGCGTCGAAGATCTTCCTTCGTACAATACAGAGGGATCGTCCAAGGAAAAGGAGAAAATTGCTCCCTCTTTGCTTGCTAAGGAGATTGAGGTTGTCAGTCATCTACGCTCGATCGTCTCTGAACAGGACCTGAAAAGCCTTTGGCTTAACAGCACTGAAGCTCTGTCCAAGAGCACGCTTTTTTATGTTGGGAGGGTAAACTTCCTTTCCTTTCTCTTCTATGAGTCGGATCCCTTCATTTTGCCTTACTGAACATCCTTGTTGCAAGTGTTGACAAAAGTGACTGCCCTGCTAATCATCAACTCACCACCGACAGGTACGCCAAGGACCTCAAGAAAAAGCTATATGAGGTAGAATCTGAGTGGAAAGCTCTAAGGGACAAATTAGTCGAGACTTAACAGAGGCTTAAAGGCACCGAGGCTGCACTGGAGGAGGCCCGGGACGAGCCTAAGGGAGAAAAAGTTGGTGCCGCCATTTGGCCAACGTCTCTGAACGAGATGAGGTCCCAACAAGAGGTAGAGAAGGAAAAGACTGTAAACGAGGCAGTTGCGGCTTATATACAGTTTGAGGCCTTCAATGACGAGACAACAAAGTATTTTATCAGTGGTTTTGAGACTCTCCACCGTCAAGCTTTGAGGATACCTCCCGACCTTGACCTTTCTATGCTGAGGGCCAATGCTGAATCGACATCTGTAATGCAAGAGCTAAACGAGGAATCCATTGCAGAACAAGAGAAAAATGATGCAACCTCTTAGGGCCTGTTCTTTCATATATATTTTTTTGTAAGGACCAAGGGTCCTTTATCTAGACTTTTAGTTCTCTTTTTTTTTACTATTATAAATTGAAACTTTCTTTCTTTTCTTCTTGATATGTTAATCATTTGGTAAATTGCTCGTCTATTTTCATGGTGCCCCTTAGTATGATAATCGTCATCCGTCACAGTAGATCAAGGGGAGGTTGTTTTACTGGATTTGGTCCATTTTTACAACCACACTCAAGACGTTAATTGTCGACTATCGCAGTAGACCGAGGGGTCGTTTCACTAGACTTAGTCCATTTTTACGAATCCTCCCGAGACGTTAATTGTCGACCATTGTAGTTGATTGAGGGGTCGTTTTACTGGACTTAGTCCATTTTTATGAATCCTCTCAGGAAGTTAATTGTTGACTGAGGAGTCGTTTTACTGGACTTAGTCCATTTTTTTGACTCCACTCGAGACGTTAATTCTAGATTATTGTAGTGAACCGTTGTTGTAGACTGAGGGGTCTATTTATTGGACTTAGTCCATTTTTACAACTCCACTCGAGACATTAATTGTCAACCGTTGTAGTAAACTTAAGAGCCATTTTAGACTCCACTTGCAACGTTGATTGTAAATCGTTGTAGTAGACCTAGGGGTCGATTTACTAGACTTAGTCTATTTTTACAACTCTACTGGAGACATTAATTATCAACCATTGTAGTAGACTGGGGGGTCATTTTAGACTCCACTAATGATGTTGATTGTAGATTGTTGTAGTATACCGAGGAGTCATTTTACTGATCTTAGTCCATTTTTACGACTCCACTCAGGTCGTTAATTATCGACCGTTGTAGTTGACTGATGAGTCATTTTATTAGACTTAGTCCATTTTTATGACTCCACTCGAGACGTTAATTATAGATCGTTATAGTAGACCGTTGTAGTAGACCGAGGGGTCAATTTACTGGACTTAGTCTATTTTTACGACTCCATTCGAGACGTTAATTGTCAATCATTGTAGTAGATTAAGGGGTCATTTTAGACTCCACTCGCCACATTGATTGTAGATCGTTGTAGTAGACCAATGGGTTATTTTATTGGACTTAGTCCATTTTTATGACTCCACTCTGGTCGTTAATTATCGATCATTGTAGTTGACCGATGAGTCATTTTACTAGACTTAGTCGACTTTTACAACTCCACTTGGGACGTTAATTGTAGATCATTGTAGTAGACCATTGTAGTAAATCATTGTAGTAGACTGAGGGGTCGATTTACTGGACTTAGTCCATTTTTATGACTCCACTCGAGATGTTAATTGTCAGCCATTGTAGTAGGATACTATGCCATGCACAACAGTAAATGAATTTTATTATTATGAATAAAAGATTACATGACTATTGGTAATACCCTTTTAAGTGTTTAATGTTCCATGGTCGGGGTAGGGTCTTTCCGTCCATGGACTCCAAGCGGTAGGTTCCTTTTCGTGCGATCCGGGTGACTCGGTAGGGACCTTCCCAATTGGGCCCTAGCTTTCCATCTCTTGGAACATGCATTGCTATGCTCACTTTCCGAATGACGAGGTCCCCATTCTGGAAGCATCATGGTTGTACTCAGGCCTTGTGATACTTCATCATCCTCTATTGATAAGCTGTCATGCAAATGGTGGCTTCCTCTCTCCTTTCTTCTAGCAAGTCAAGGTTTAGACGTAGCTCTTTCTTTGACCCCTCAGCATGCAGTTCCTGAATCCTCAGACTTGTCATCCTGACCTCTTCTGGTATTACTGCTTTGTAGCCGAAAGCCAGGGCATAGGGGGTTTCCCCCATGGGACTTCTTGGAGTTGTTCTATATGCCCAGAGGACGCTTGATAGCTCATCAGCCCACTATCCCTTTAATTCCTCTGACCTGGTCTTGATGATCTTCAATATAGTTCTATTGGTGACTTCTACCTATCCGTTAGCCTGAGGATGTGCTGGGGAGGAGAAGTGGTTCTTAATCCCTAACTTAGAGCAGAATTCGTGAAAATATCAATTATCAAACTGCTTCCCGTTATCAGTAATGATGACTTGCGATATCCCAAATCAACATATTATGGACTTTCAAATGAAGTCACGTATGTTGTGCTCGATTATTTTTGCTACCGCATCGGCCTCAATCCATTTTGTAAAATAATCAACTGTTACTACAAGGAACTTCCGTTGCCTCGTCGCCAGGAAAAGTGGTCCTACGGTGTCAATTCTCCAATAGGCGAGGGGCCATGGTCCTGTGATAGGTGAGAGCTCCTCCCCTGGCTGCCTAGGAATGTTGGCGAATCTTTGATAGCTGTTACACTTACACATATGACTTATCGAGCTGGCCTGCATCATTGGCCAGTAGTATCCTGCTCTAATCAGCTTGTGAATGAGTGACCAACTGCCCAAATGGTTTATGCAGATCCCTTCATGGACCTCCCTTATGACATAATTAGCCTCAGTTGGGGATAGGCATCTTAAGTAAGGCAAGGTGAAACTTAGTTTGTAGAGGAGCTCGCCAATTAAGGTGTAGCGACTGGTGCGCAACTTCAGTTTTTGAGCTTCTCCTCGGTTTGGTGGCAGAACTCCCATTTTTAAAAACCTTATAATTGGTGTCCTCCAGTCATCTTCTGGCTCATTCGCACACACATGAATAGTTGGTTCATTTTCCATGCTGGGTCGATTGGGTCTACTTATTGGCATTTAGTTGTCCATAATGTACCTATCATCAGAGGCCAGTCCAGTCGGCATGCTCATTCTAACACCTCGGGATATGTTGAATCTTGACAGTTTTTGAAGTGGGACATAAGCTTCATGACTCTAGCTAGGTATTTTATCATTCGCTCCTCCTTGGCTTCATACTCTCTAGTTACCTACCCCTCGACGAGCTTGGAATTTATATAAGTGGACAAGCGTGTGGCCCCTGCTTCAATGGCTAGGCTCAGTCCAGCTATCAGAGCTTCATACTCAGCTTCATTATTCGTTGCTTTAAACCCCAATCAGATTGCATACTCAATCACTATTCTCTTGGGCGTAGTTAGCAAAAGACCCACACCACTAAATAAAGTAGTGGACGATCCGTCCACATGGAGGGTCCATTCCGACTCAAGGAAAAACTCTTTGCACATCTCTAGAGTTAATTCTACCAAAAAGTCTGGTAGGACCTGTCCCTTTATGGCGGTTCTTGGTTGGTAACAGACGTTGAATTCACCCAATTCTATGGCCCATTTAACCAATCTACTCGACACTTCCTATCTCTGCAACATGGCTCTTAAGGGTTGGTTTGTTAGCACTACTACCTAGTGGGCTTGAAAGTAGGGCCTAAGTTTTCTTGTTGTTGTTATCAGGGTGAATACCAATTTTTCCAGAGGTGGATATCTCAGTTCTGCTCCATGGAGGGCTCTGCTAATATAGTAGACTAGGACCTGACTATGTTCGTCTCTTACCAGGATTGAGCTCACAGCTACCTTGGACACTGCTAGATATAAATATAAATCTTCTCCTGGAGTTATTCGTCCAAGGGTTGGTAAGATCGCCAAGTGCCCTTTGAGATCTTGAAATGAACGTTCGGCTTCCTCTATCCACTCAAATCCTTTCTTTAGAAGGTGAAGAAAAGGAAAGCATCTGTCTATTGACCTTGAAATGAATCGGCTGAGGGCATCCACCCTTCCTACTAGCCACTGGATGTCTTTCACAGTCAGTGGTGACTTCATGTTCAGGATTGCGTTAACTTTCTCCGGGTTTGCCTCTATTCCCCTGTGCGATACCATGAACACTAAAAACCTTCCGGTCGACATCCCGAAGGCACACTTGGCTGGGTTGAGCTTCATTCAGAACTTCCTTAGGTTTTGAGGGTTTCTTTTAAGTCATTCACATGCTTCTCGGCTACCATGCTTTTAACAAGCATATCATCCACATAAACTTCAACATTCCTTCCAATCTGGGCCTTAAGTATTTTATTCACCAACCTCTGATAAGTGGCTCCCACATTTTTTAACTCGAACGACATGACTTCATAATAGTAAGTCCCTCAATCGGTAATGAAGGACATTTTCTCATGATCTCCTTTCTCCATCTGTATCTGGTTATAGCCTGAGAACGCATCCATGAAGCTGAGTAGGGCATGGCCAAAGGTAGAATCAACCAGTGCATCTATCTTTGGTAGTGGAAAACTATCTTTGGGGCACACCTTATTAAGGTCAATGAAGTCTATGCACATCCTCCACTTCCCATTGTTCTTCTTTACCAATACCACGTTGGCAACCCAATCGGGGTAGACGACTTCCCGTATGAAGCCTACTTTCAGTAGCTTCTCCACCTCTTCTACAATTGCCTGATTCCTGACGGTTGTGAATGTTCTATTTTTTTATCTAACTGGTCTTGTCAAGGGGTCAACACTCAGTTTGTGTGTGACTCTTAGGTCAATCCTCGGCATGTCCGCATACGTTCAGGCGAAGGCATCCCTATAGGCTGACAAGAGCTTTTGCAAACGGAGTTTGAACTCTTCCAGAAGTATCCTCCCAACAAGCACCACCCGTTCGGGATAGTTGGGGTCGACACTGAGTTCTTCTAAGTCATCTGTTGGCCTGGTCTGCTTTAATTGACTATCGTCTCTATCCTCCATGTCTTCAATAATGAGGGCTTCCTTGGACTCTTTTCCTTTTAGAGGTGCCGCATAGCATTCTTGGGCCACCGTCTGATCTCCTCTAACTTCTCTAACTCCCTCCTCGGTCGGAGAGCGCATTAGCAAGTGATAGGTTAAGGTAATAGCCTTCATCTTGTTAAGTGTCGGCCTTCCTATGATGGTGTTATAAGCTGAGGGACAATCTACAATCAAGAAGTCGACCACCTTGGTCACTTGGTGGGGGAGAGCTTCGGCTGTCAGAGGCAATGTAATGGTCCCAATGGGATATAATTTATCTCTGGTGAAGCCGACTAATGGTATTGTAGTTGGTTGTAGTTGGTCAGATTTTCTCCTTTCTAATTCCCATTTGTTCGAAAGAAGACAAGTACAGGATATCTGCTGAACTACCATTATCTATCAATATTCTTTGAGTCCGGTGGTTGGCTATAATCAACGTGACCACCAAGGCATCATCATGGGGATGGTGCACCCCTCTAAAATCTTCTTCAGTAAACGTGATATTCTCCTGCTAGGTCCGGAGGCATTTCCTTGGTCTCTCAGTTTAATAAACTTCCCCTTGTGAAGCTTTTACTGTACGAGCATGCACCTTCCAAGCAGACGATGACTAACCCCCTCTAGTCGAGCCACCAGCGATGACCTTTATTTCTCGCAACAGCTCGGGCCCAGTATTCATTTAGCTTGGTGATTCCTCTACCCTTTCTGGCCATGTCCGTGGGCGACCCGCTACAAAGCACCTTAATCTTCCTTGTTGGATGAGTGCTTCTACCTAATCTCTTAGGTCGATGTATTATTCCGTATTGTGGTCGTGGTCGCCGTGGTTCCGATAATATTTCTTCTGAGATCTTTTCTCTAGTGGGGTCTTGAGCTTCTTAGGCCACTTCAAGGAAGGGTCGTCCCGCACATACATGAACACTTGCTCTAGTGGGGAATTGAGTGGGGTATATGTATGTGTTCTATGAGCCAGCATGCATGCTTCCCTAAGTTGTGTCACTTGGTCAGCATTTTCTCTCGTCCTGGATTCAGCTTCAACCATTTTTGGTCACTTATCCCTTTTTCTCTTTGACAGTTCACAGAGCTCATTCCCTTGGTCCCTTCTTGTTGTCATTACATCCTCAGCATTCATTTGCTTTTAAGCCCTCAACATCAACTCTGCCATACTGCTTTAAGGGGACTTCGAAAGAGAGAATAGAAATTTTATGGGCAATAGCCCACCCATGAAGGTGGTGAGCATAACCTTTTCATCGGCATCATCTACTTGCATTACCTCCTGGTTAAAACAAGAGACATAGTCCCCTAGCGATTCCCCCTTTGCCTGTTTAACATTAAGCAGATGGGTAGCCAGCCTGCGATAACGTCTTCCCCCTATGAAATGGCCTACAAATAACTGGCTTAATTCAGAGAAGGAATTGATACTATTGGGTTAAAGGCTGTTAAACCATTTTCGTGTTGAACCCTTCAGAGTTGTCGAAAAAGCCCTGCACATGACCCTATCTGAATAATTATGTAGGAGCATCAAAGTTTTGTAAGTCTCAAGATGATCGAATGGATCCTTGCTTCCATCGAACGGCTCCATCAGGGGAATTCTGAACTTCTTGGGGAGAGGATGCGACATGATCGTCATGGAGAAGGGGTGATCCATCTTTTACACCAATGCTTCTATTGTAGAAGGAGTTTTACCTCGAATAGCCTCCATTACCGCACTCAGTTGATCCTGCATCTTCTGAATACGGTTCTCTTATTTGGCGGTGGTTCCCACGCCCGTGTCACTGGTATGTTGTGACACTGAAGCTCTTGGGCCCTGGCTGTCGTCTTCCCTCTCTATTCTAAGTTCTTCCACCCCTGGTCCAGGACTCATACCTTCTTAGGTCTCTTCATTGCCGGAGTGCAGATGTTCAATTCGCTCCATAAACCTACGACTCAGCTCCTGGTTTTGCTATGTCATTCTTTCCATGCTGTGGTGGAGATCTTGCAGCTTTTTCTCTAGGCTTGCAATTTAGGCTGTCTTGACCTCTCCTCTTCCTGAATCGTTCGTGGATGACATATTCCGATGAGCTTCCATTCTTCCAAATCAAGTTTATACCATAAGACCTTTATCTTGCCAAAAACTTCCTTAGATTCCCACAGATGGTGCCAACTGATGATGCAAAGAAGCAAATCACTCAGATGGTCCTTTGATGTCCCTCAATCTAAAATCTAGATAGTACCTACACACAAGCAAGAAATGATGTTGGTGTGGCTCTAGCCTACACTTCTCCAACGTCCAAGTCAGGGACTAGAAAACTCAGAGAATTATCCTCTCTTTTCACTCTGAAAAGTGATTGATTGTACCTACTTCATCTTTAGGGGGTTTCCCCTTTTATCTCATTTTTTCCCTCCTTGCTCAAATATTCTTCGAGTTGGTTACAATAAGGTGGAGGAGTGGTACACGTGTCAGTGTTGGGTTGGTCGCTGCCCTGTAATATTATGCATCCCGTAACCGATTTTGTCTTACTCGCGGTCCGCTCGGGTATCATCGTTTGTCCGTTGGTTATCTATATCAAGGAGTCTACCGAACAACAATGAGGGTCGGTCGACAATCTACTTCTCTGATGAGTCGGTCGGCAATCCAACTCTCTAATGGGTCGGTCGGCCATCCAACTCTCTAATGTCGGTCAGCCATCCAACTCTCTAATGAGTCGTCGGCCATCCAACTCTCTGATGGGTCGGTCGATAATCCACTTCTCTGTCAGGTCGGTTGGCCATCTGAACCCAGTATTTAAACCTATAGTGGGTTGTTGAATGAATTAGATGGGACCACGGATGGACCGAGGGTAATCAGCTCAGCCAACCGGGTCCAGATGCTCCATCAACAGATATTATTGTAGATTTTGGAATTTAGTGCACACCAAGATATACTTCAATTGTTACTAGTGCAAGTCAATGGCAATTCTTAATTTTAATCTTTCAATTAATTCAAATTCCTACTTAATAGCACATATGAAAGATCATATAGAAAGTGATATACATGCCATATAAATATAAAGAAAAGAGACAATTCACACCACAAGCAAACACATAACACAATGTTTATAGTGGTTCGGCACTCGGGCCTACAACTGCTCTCAAAGCTCACAACGGAGCTACTAAAATTTTATTAAGATTGAATTGCATTACAATCAAGGTTAAAATTTCAAAACCTACTAATTGCAAAAGCAAGCTCTACTCCCGGTGTCTCCGGCGGGAGAGGTTTATACCCGGTGTCTCCAACGAGTATGGTCTACACTACCGGTGTCTCTGACGGTAGTGCTATGGTCTACACTCGGTGTCTCTGATGGGTGCTAAAGTCTCAAAGTAAATAGAAATCAATATATATTACCTCACAAGGCTTGTGTATTGCTTAATGCACTTGAAGGTGGTTGCTCCTTTATTGAGCTTGTATGCCAATAAGTTCGACCAAGCTTCCAAGAGTGCCTCTTACTTCTTGAATCTTCTTACAAGGATTTACTTGGGAGTAAATCCTTCACCTTGCTTCCCTCTTCTTATTCTCCCAATGTTGAGTGCAAGGGAATCACTTAGATGGCTCCTTGATCTTCAATGAATGCCAGTTAAAGGAGCCAATTTGCTAGTTGGAAAGATTGAATGCCATGCTCTCTCTCAAGGATTTCTTCTCTTGCTTTTGGTGTGATCTTGTGTTCTTCCTTTTTTTGTGTTCTTGAGTGTTAGAGAGCTCTCTTAAGCATCTTTCATACTTATAGGGGATAAGCATAGTCGTGAACCCTTGATATGGCATTTACCCCAATGGTCAAAAAATCACAAACGTAGATCTGTATATTTTTTTGAATTTCTACAATGGCAAATTGATCCAGCTATGTTGAATTGATCCGCACGGATTGATCCAGCATACCCGGATTAATCCGGTGTCTCAGTCTGAGACACTTGAGCTTTACCGGATCGATCCGGTAAGTAGCAAATCGATCCGCTAAGTGTGGATTGATCCAACACCACCCAGATCAATCTGATTCCCCTGTTTTTCTGCCAAAATGCCTTGAACCTACTCCCACTCACTTGGGAACATATGTAGGTAGCTTGGGTTTGTCTATAAGGTCATGCAAAGGGCTTTTGTTCTTTTTAACCTATGTCTATCACATGATATACCTTTACAAACCTTTCTTGAACTTGATGAAACTTAGGTCTTCAAGTCTTCGAACCTTGGCAATCTTGGGAACGGATCATCCTTAGCTTTAAGTGATTTGAGCCCTTCTTCCTTCTTGGAAACCAACTACATGATGATTACAAACATGACTAAGATATGCAATATGCTCATACCATGCCTAATCTACCACTCCATGTATTTTACAAATTATGGAATTGACAATATACATTAATAAAAGAATTAAAATAAAGTCTCTCAAGCAGAAGCAGGGAGAGAATGTGGAGATGTATCCGGCTTTGGGACCTTATGGCCACCACCTAAAAGCCCCAACTAAGGTAAATGTCTTCAATAAATGGATACATCAATCATCGGACATCCACACCAACCAATCTATCCAACAAGGAAAGGGTCGGATGGTTATTCCTTGTCAAACCCAAATCCCTTCGAGAGTTTCACAACCCTCTCAACCATTGCCAAGGAGTGAAGGACAAGGTAGCACATCATACATGGATGACCCGACACACCGCCCGTGGTAGCCAACGGCGGTTTCTCTAAAGGAGGTAGTGGTATCCAAAATGAAGGCCACACAATAAGAAAACTATATGTGAATACAAAATAAATATCAGGTAAAGGCCCTGTGTATGGAGCCTGTGGTGCACCAACCTTCCCAAATGACCTTACTCATCCCAAATTCCATGGAGGAGACGAGTTCATACATCAGGCCGGTCACTCTCTTATCGGAGCAGTCTTTGGGAGTTGAACATTGTTGGACGACGACTTCCTTAAATCCCGATGCAACATCCCACAGTGTAGTGATAAGTCCAAATATGTTGTTAGTGAGAAATCCGATGACACGACTCCCTAACACGGATGATCAAAACCACAGTGGAGCGGATGCCGACACCCTACCTCCACAAGTCTCTCTTCAAGCCATGGTTTCACATGCTCAGGTGTTGGATCAAGGGCTGAGGGATGAATTGGTTAGGCCCATAGCTACAAGGTGGAGAAAAACCCCACCAAGTGCCCATTAATGATGAGATCCACAGGGGCCAACTAGATCTAGCTAAGCATGCTATTCCAAGAGCTATTGGACCCACTCAGCTGGCTTTGCCACAAGTCCAACTAGCTATCCCTTTACAGATGTGTGAAAAGTCTCCTCTCAATCATAATGAGAAGCAAAAAAAGTAAATACCAACTTAAATGTGGAGATAACTCACCAACAACCCCTACAGTACAAACTATATCCACAATAAATGCAAGGTTGCCATTTTCAAATGGTGGCAGCGAGTTTAGAAGAGGGACCTTGAAGGAGAGCAATAATGAGCAGTTATTGAGAGAATAGGGTTCAATGACCCATAAAAAAAAGTCTAAAAATACTCTTGTGGGACCAGGTGGCTCCCATGACTCACAAGTTACCAAGATGTGTGAACATATGCTACACAAAGAGGCTTGGCCAAAACCTACTATCCCTACACCCAAACCGGCCCATGTAGTTCATGCACAAAATGTTTCTCTCTACATGCATGGGGAATGTCACCAACCTGAAAGGTAAATTTCTACATCCCCCATTCCCTTACCACCACTCCAATGACAAGAGGCGTCTCTTCATCACCTAAATAAGCAATGGATGCATCAACGGCATGACACCAATTTTGAAGGCATCCGGTCTCTGGTTTAACTCTGGGCAACAAATCAAGTTCCCATCAATGAGTCAAAACACACACTTCATAGCACCAGATAGCTATTCTAACAAAGAGGTCCTAGTGCTCGAAAATGAATGGTAGGCCCAGAACAAGAGGAATCCATTGCAAAATGACTTCAACTCTTGCGAGAGATATCCCAGGTACACAAACAACACCTCTCCATGTCCTCCCTTCACTTAAATTGTCTGATGATGGAACAGTCATGTACACACCCGACACCATCCCTCTAGTCCCCCAGTAAAACGAAAAAAAGGACTTAGGCGTAAAGCAAGTGCCAAACATAGAACCATAAGGAAAGAACCAGATGAAGCTCCTCCATGCAGGTCTAACACCATAGGAGACAGGCTTTTTCGATCTTGATCAACTAGCTACTCCAGAACAGGATAAAAAACACCAAACCCACCTTATGATAGGTGTGTCTGCCTCCGAGTAGGCATGCCTACTGCAATGATAGCTTTGGCTTGGAACTATCGGGGGTATGGGAATCCCTCGGCAGTTCGAAGAATAAAGCAACTTATAAACTCCAAAAACCCGATGTGTGGACATCGGCGGTGCGCGTCCACTTTGGCTTTGCACTTTGGGCAGCAGGCACCTCCCCTAAGGGGAGGGGGAGGGCTTTTGTCTAGAGTCACCACCAACTCGGGGTTAACCAGCTGAGTTAGACGTCTATCCTTCTTTTCCCAAACTAGACTCGAATGTCTAGGGTTTAACTCCTAGTACTAGTCTGAGTTCCTGAGATTAAGGTAAGTTGTTTGGTTGCATTTGGAGAATGTTAGGCACCCCAAATACCAGCCTTTTTTAGGCGGCTTCTCCCATTCATACAAGTTCCAAGTTTATGTTCATAATCATGCTTTGTTAATTATGAATTTAAATGTTTAATCCTTTTTAATGTGAGTTGGGAGTTTACTGAATTTTTCTCAGGCCTAACGCTTGTTTTAACTTTCAACGCCTGTTTTCCCTACGCCTGAATTTTAATTCAGGGTGAAAACAAGCGTTGGCTTGTAAACAGTCCATAAACTGTTCCTAATTTTGACCTTTTTTACCTATAGGAGACCCCTCAAAGTTTTGGTTTTTTAGGGGGTGATCGACCCCTCTAAATAGCTTACTATTTGCCCTTTTAGGGTTTGGAATCAACCCTAGAAAAAGGGGGAGAAAAGAAAAAAGGTTATTTTTTCTAAGTTACAGGCCTAACGCCTGTTTTCCATGTCAACGCCTATTTTTCATACGCCTGAATTTAATTCAAGGTGAAAATAGGCGTTGGGAAATCTGATCCAGTAGGCACTTTAGTGCCACTGTTTAGGTGTTTAGGTGGGTCCCAACACTGTGGGATCCTGAGTTAGGGAAAGAGGAAGTTTTCTAGGGTTACACTGTGTAACCCTAGGGGTCCTGGGCATAGGTCACGTGGAGATATGATCTCCTAAAGTAGGTCACTCAGTCATCTATCACAGGCCTAACGCCTATTTTTTAGTCTGACGCCTATTTGTTCAACGCCTGAATTTTAATTCAAGTGAAAAATAGGCATTGGGTATAAAATCAGCAGCCAGGTTGGGTTTTTAGGCTACCCTAGTGGGGCCCATAGCGGGGAGCTTCTCCTAGGTCTTATGACTAACTCTAGGGTAGACTTACACTTAGCTAATTTTTGAAAAAGTGGTGATTTTTAAGACCCAGGCCTGACGCTTGAAAACCATCCCGATGCAAAATTCCTGTACAACGCCTGTTTATTGAAAAAACAGGTGTTAGGGGGAAATCAGAGCCCACATAGGTGCTGATGAACAGGGATGGCTCTCAAATGTCAGAAGATACCTTGGGACGGGTTTTGGGATGATCAGGGCTCCCTAGGGTAGGTCCTAGATCTCAACGCCTAAATTCATCCCTAGTGCCTGTTTGACCAATGCCTATTTTTTAATTCACTAAAAAACAGGCGTTAGTTACTGGAAGAAAATCTAGTAACTAAATTTCTCGATTTTAGAGCCTTTAGAGTTTTACAAAAATTCTAAAATTAAGCATGCTTATGGAAGACATACAGATGAATAACATAAAAAATTGAGCTCAAGATCATTCATAGATAATTCAAACTAAATTCTATAAATATTACTTAAAGTTAGGTCTCCAAAGACCCAATTTTTTAGGTCTATTTGGGGGCCATTTCGAGGCCTTCCACAGCTCTAAAAATTACTAAATTAAATATAGAGCAACCTAGATATGTTTATTATAACATAATAAAAATTGGGCTCACGTAGCTCTTTACAAAATTCAAACCAAATTCGACATCAAAACAGGTCCAAAATAAGAGCAAAGTAGAGGATGTTGAGCATCTACCTTGTACCCGATTTAGAGCAGTGCTTTAGCATAAATTGAAAAGCATAACAATTGCTAAATGATGAAAATTAAAATAGGGGAAATGACCATGGGATGGGTTTAGGCCTACCTTGCCAAGGGTTAGGGGATTTCCACTTTTCTTCTTCTTCTTCTTCTTTTCCTCTTTAGGGTTAGGGTTCTTGGTTGCCAACCCTGTTCACCACAAAATTGGGGCTATTTATAGCCCCAATTCAATGGGATCAATGGTTAGATTGAGGATAGGGATGTTAGGATGGAGGGTGGGGATGATCTCTATCCTAAATAGGGTGTAGGGCTAGGATTAGATCTAAGTTTAAATAGGTGGAAGGCTAGGATTAATCTAAGTTAAAAATGAGGTGGAGGGTGGGGATGAGCTTGGCTAACATGAAATGGAGGGTGGGGATTTATTTGTATTTGTTTGACATGGATTGGTGAGGTGGAAGGGGAGCATGGGAGATGCCTTTTGAGGCAACCCCATTTGTTGCATTTTTCAAGGGGGTAATGGGAGATGCCAAATGAGGGGGTTTGACTAGCTCTCTAGGGATTTGAAATACAAGGGGAGGATCTAAGGGTGGTGAGTGAGAGAGAGAATCCAAAGATTCTAATCCAAGAGTTATGAATGATTAGCTAAAGATGAGAATGCATGAAATGCAAAATATCTCACTTTAGCTAATCTTTTAATAATATCTTGATTTTTGATTTTTCCAAACCTTATCATTGTCGTCACTCAGTGTGAGCTCCCGAGCTCAAAAGTCGGCCCAGTCAGTGTCAATTTTAAAAGTCACAAATGCTCCGGTCATCCTGGTCTAATCAAAACCAAATTATGAAAAAGGTAAGGGGGTCAAATTGATCCAAGGGTGGACCAGGGATAGATGCTCCCAGGTCCAGGTGATTCACAACTTTTGACTGCACAAGATTACAGTACCTGAGCAGGAAATTAGGTCAAAAACCATTTTTCGAATGGTTTGACAGAATTGTACAAGGGATGTTGCTAGTTCTTCTACAAAATGTTGCCTCGGGTAGTATTCGGTGGATTTGAAGTTTGAGGAGTCTTAGAGCTACAGAAGTTAACAGATTGACTG
>JAOXJP010268858.1:0-20339 GCA_025762735.1 Platanus orientalis | reverse complement strand
TAACTTGAATACAATACATCAATTGTAGGAACCACCACTTGCACAAGATATGGAGCTTGGAGATATGTTGGACTTTCTACTTCACTCTATGGGTTTGGAGAGACTTCCTAAGGATTTTTAAGGGAGGATTGTTGGAGAAGACCACCTAAGAGGTATATATAGATGTTAGGAAGAGAAAGATGTATGACCCAATACTTAAGATGGAGTTTTCAATGGTTTTTCATGGGTAAATGAAAAAAAAAACAGGATTGCATGGAAACTAGATGAATGATAATGGAAAAATGGATTTACTTGACTAAGACACATGGAGACAAGGGAATGGTTGAATGGAAATTAATGATGTGCATGGAAAATGAAAGGGGGTTGCATAGGAAAGGGAATAATGTGATAAGGGAGGGAACAAGGAACTAAATGGTGATAAGTTCAATGAGTAGGTGAAGGTTTTCAAGAGAGTAAAAATTTAGGTTTATGGAAAATAAGAAGTGAGGTGGATGAAGAGTGTAGTGGAGTGACATGTGGCATCCAAATGTGCAAGTGGGGTCTATATTACAACATGACCAAAAAGACCCTCCGAAAAAAAAATTACAATTATAACCTCACTACATCACTCAAAACAAAATGAACTAGAAAATACACTTTAAAAATTTAAACAATTTGCTTTTATGTTGTCTTGGATGTTATCTAGATTGTCCTGTAGCCCCTTAGAGATGTTTAGATCAATCCACCATGTGTGCATCTTTAAAGTAATTGGACTAGTCATGATGCATAAAGGGTCTTAGTCTTTATAATATTAATGAAGCTAATCCTAGTGTTGTGGGCTGTATGGCATGTATATAGCTGTAGGGTAGTTAACCTAGTGTAGCAGATGTACACTAGATATATCACATAAGTTATTTTTTGGTTTTTTTTCTTTTGGAACCGGTATGAAATTGATTCAATATGTTATCAAGTTATTGGCAAGCTCAAGTTTATAGTTTTAAGGCCTAGTTGTATTTTAAACCATCTCAGCCCTACTTGACATTAAATTCTATTATGTTGTAAATTTCATTCATCTCTCTATCCTCTGATACAAACACTAGTTGTTGATTTTGAAGTATCTGAAGGGGCATATGTTCTGAGGCTCACATTGAGGATACTGACTCTATATATGTGTCTATGGTTGAGAGCAAATGTCATGCCAGAGTATTCTTGTGAAGAAGTTTGCAAGTCGTAGCTTCAAATATTATTAGGGTAGTTGGGAGAAAATGAGTCCATTGTTGATAACTACTTCAATATCTAGCAAGCAATGACACATTGATGATTGAGCCACCCATATTTATATGTTCATACTCTTGACTATAAATTACATAGGATAACGCCAAAATGCCTCATTTGGACCCTTTTAATTGTATGGAATATTGTTTTTTTAATTTTTCTCTCATCATGTGGGTGATCAACTTCTTTCCTCATTTCCACCATTGTAATAGATATTGTATCAATTGGCTTTTAAATATGGGTTGGCTCTAGTTGCAAAATTTTGAGTGGTATTTTCTTTAAAGAAGCTGAAATTTCAATTACTCCTTAAATTGACTCAAATCCTATACAGAAAAAAATACCCAATCTGGTATCTTAATCCAACAAGATGTATTCCAGCCTAATACAGGCTTGTACTCATCATTTCATCACACTCTAGTTAATTGTTTGGCTTAGCCACATGATATTCCCTTAATGCCAAAACACTAAGAATTACATGGGGAGAGCCAAAAGTTCTATTGATGACATTCATTAATCTTATCAAGCTAATTGTATGAAGGTTAAGGATATAACAACATGACAATAAATGAAAGTTGTGTCATCTCAACAAATTGCATGTTATGAAGCTATTCACTTTTATAGACTATAGAGAAAGTTGGGTTTCATCTCATTCTTAAAAAATAATAAATTCTTTCCTGATAGTAAACGAGTGTGATTTGGGAATGGATCACTGAATTATGGCACCCCTACCATGAGGTTTCGTGTTTGAGCCCAACTTATGCATCCATCATGCTGCACATCCATTATTATAGTTCAGCTTATGTGCAACAAGATTGTTGTCAGATATAGATTACTTATTTCACAACTAAAAAGTTTATTTTGAAGTTGAATATCATTTGGCCTTCTGGGGAGGATGTTTGTACCCCAAAGTCTTGTGGGGTAACGGGATTGAGACGATTGGGGCTTCTGAACAAGGCTCTTCTTTGTAAATGGATTTGGAGATTTGAGATTGATAGAGAGAGTAAATGGAGAATGGTGGTAGCATCTCGGCATGGGGTTTAGGAGGATGGGAGTCCTAACATTATAAGAGTTTCTTACAGTTCTAGCCCTTGGAAAGGCATCATGAGATTTTTCCAGTATTTTATACAAAGGGATGAGAATAGAGATTGAAAATGGCCAAAAGACAAAGTTCTAGATAAAAAAATAGTGTGGTGAGACTCCTTTGTTGAGGGTTTTTTCCCTTGGTTTTCACACTAGCGTCTAATCCTCAGCTATTGGTTTCAGACTATTTTGAAGTCCTAAATGGGAAGGCGCAATGGCATCTGATCCTGAGGCGATTTATCTTTGATTGAGAGATTTCAAAGGTTGCCAACTTATTAGGGCAACTTGGGGATATGGTTATTCATCCAGATCAACAAGATAGGAAGATATAAGAGATGGGCAACGATGGGATTTATACTGTGAGCTCTAGCATCCATTTTTTTGGGCCTAGGCCTAAGTTGGGTTCCTAGGTTCCTTGGAAGGATATTTGGTACCATCTGGTCCCTCTGAAGATTCAGTTTTTCATGTGGGTGGCTCATCTAGGAAAAATCTCTACTATGGATATCCTTAGGAGAAAGGACCTTATTCTTACTAATTTTTGCAGCCTTTGTAAGGAAGATGGTGAGTCTGTGAGTCATGTTCTTCTTCATTGTCCTTTCTCTTGGGAAGAATGGTTCAGGATCCTTAGGGACTTTGGGATTTGTTGGATTCTTCCAAGGGATTTGAAGTCCCTTCTTACTTCCTGGCGTAGTAAGGCTCTTTCAGGGCGGGGGAATCAGATTTGAAGGTTAGTTCCAGCGGCGGTTTGTTGGTCTATTTGGTGTAAGAGGAATAAGAGGGTCTTCGAGGGCTATGCTGTGCCGGTGTTTTAGGTATACAGAAATGTAAAGGATTTGATTTATTTTTGGGCTCCTCTTTGTAAAGATTGTGGGGTTTTGAGGCCGGGGGTTCTTAATAGGGAGTGGAATGAGTTCATTGGGTGCTCCCCTCTCTAGTTTGGGGTTATGTTTTGTCGTTGCTCTCTTTCCCCTGCTTTTTCTTGATCCTCCCTTTCTGTTTCTCTTTGTTTTCCATTCTTTAGGGAAGTATTTTTCCCTCTTTTCAATAAAGTTTTTTCTTTCATAAAAAAAGCTAAAGTGAAAAAAAAAATGCTAGTATTCATTTACAAATTAAGAACAATATCATTCTTTGAGAAGTCCACCAATTTAAAAAAAAAAAAAAAAAAATCTGGTCTTGGATTAATGGGGAAGTGCATCAGAGTTCCCATTGAGTATATAATTAGTTGCATAATTACAATAGAGCACCCAAATTTTGCTGTTACCACACCCTAAACAGGAAAATGAGAAATAAAGATCAGCCATGTAACTTCTACAAGTCAACAATAGTTGTCTCTATGGATTAGATTCAAAAGGAACCCCTCAGCTAAGATCAATCCCCATTTCATTTATCAGGAGTTGAAGTATGTCATGCTCTATTGTAGTTCTAGTCTCAACTACCTCAATCTCAAAATTTGTCCATTTTCCCAAGGAATGGATCATCTCCCTCTTTGGCTTCCATGAAACGTGGATAACAAGCAGAACTTTTGCACAATGCATCAACAAGAATCCAAAGAATAAGAAGATGAAAAACATCTTATGTCTTGGGATCAAAGGCATGCAAGATTGTTTGGTCACATGATGAAAATTTTCCTTTCTCTATCCTAATATTAGATAGTTCATAAATGCCTCAATTAAGAGGACTTTTATCACTGGTTACCTATGAAGGAAAAAGATGAAAAACAAATTGATTCAATAATTTGTAATTTATTAATATTACAAGGTAAATATATTACTTGGTATGATTGGAGCCGTTTCTCTTTTCCAAGAATGCTCACCTTGATAAGAAGTTCTTTGGGTACAATTCGATCCGTTACCAACTACTAACTACGACTACAAAGCTACATAACTACATTACTGATTAAGTTACTCCTACTTCTGAGATAAACTAGATATATTGGATGGTTGATAGTCCCTTCTTCTGTCTTTTCATGTGCCTTTTATACTGCCTCGATCAGTTGTGAAATTCCTTCTTCACATATACGCTACGCCAGTTTCAGCTTTATGTTACTGCTCTATCAATCATCATTTCTCACGTTCATGGAAACTTCCTTCGCATCTCTGTTCTGGTTGCTGGTTGTGGAGATGAGGTGTATCATGCTCCTATTTTCTCATTTCTTGATTAATTGTCTTTCAACATTTAAAATCCATGTTTTTAATTATAACGGTCAAAACACGTGTTAAAAAATTGGCATAGTTCGCACTCTTTGCCTTCTCATCCACGTTGTTTTATGTGCCACAAAATCATTGGTCGTCTTCTAAATTAGTGGGATGCAGGTGCCATCATTCTTTTGATTATTTCAAAAACAAGATAAACAAAGATGAAATTAGAAAAAGAAATAGACCAATCCAATAAATAGGAAAGGAGACTTGTGCAAAAGATAAATAGGTATGGAATGAGTTGCTGAAAAATTTATCCCCATACATCCAATAGAGAAGATTAGGATTTCTTACTTGAGCCACCATCGAGACTGCTAGAAAAGCAACTATCATTAGAGAAAGAAGCTTCAAGAATTGACCATGGGCTAAGATGATCACCATTCCCTGAAAGCTACAAACCAATTGAAACCCCTGCTACTCCTTTTGCTGGAAGAGGATGGCAATCAATCGCTCAAGTATATGAGTTGAACCAAAACAAATAGAGCATGCATACAAGAAAATTGGGATCTCTAGTTACTCTTCCTTTGTAGTTAAGACAATCCACCAAGGAGAACAAAACATCAAACTCCATGTTTATACAAAAAATGATAGTTTTAAGCCCATATTGAAATATATTTTCATAAAGCTCCATAAAACATATAGTTCTAAATTTGTAAGTATAGCTATCAGGATAAATGAGACAACCATGTGAAGTTTTTAAGTAACCCTATCGTGGAGGTTATAGTGGTACTTCCGAAAATGGTGGAATCAATGAGAAACCATTTCTATCAATTCATTAATTTAGGAATCAATGAGAAGCATCTTTAGTCAGCTTGATAATAAGATTGGGGAGTGGGAGAGGGAAACCTAGAGGGAGAAAATTTTTAGGAGAGCGGGAAAAGAATTGGGGGTGACACCAACTAAAAATGGAAACCTAGGTGTAGGAATGTGGATGAGAAAATTTAGGAAAAAGAGAGAGAAGTAGGAAAAGGAAAACATAAAGAGTGACACTTGTTAATTTCATAAAATAGAAGAAATTTGTAGGGGTTGTCTACATAGGCAACCCATTACATTAGTGTATATGAAAACCATTTCTATCATCATTGCATAATTTTGGGTCAGGTCAGAAAAATGACTCGATCTAAGTTTATAACTGCCAAGCCTAATAGAAAACTTGAATTTAAACTTTCCTGGCCCAGCCCAACCCAAAAAATGGCTCAAAAAGATCGATCAAAGCTCTAAGGAGGCCTAGGGTGGCCCAATTTTAAGCTCGAGCTTCAATTACATAATGGCGGGCCTTGTCTTGGCCTACTAAGGCTTGGCCCAAACTAGACCCTGCTCATGTACACCCCAAGATAAAATTGAAAAAATAAAATAAAAAAGGAAACATTAAATAATCAAAGAAAAAATAACAAAGAAGAAGATGTAGAAGAAGAAGAAGAAGAAGAAGGAAAGAAGAAGATGTAGAAGAAGAAGAAGAAGAAGAAGAAGAAGTAAGAAGTGATAAGATTAGAAATATATTTGTTAGAGATAAATTAAGTATATCTTGTGTTTTCTCTATGTTCAAGTGAAAATGTAAATGAGAGATCCACAGAGCCCTCTAACTATACCGCTATACCACAACATACACCAAGGTTCTGCCTCTGCTGGATACCTGACGTCTAATTAAGAAATCCTCTGATCCTGAGCCACTACATGTACTGCAGCATTGGGTGCGTCAGGAAAGATATGGTAGGAAGAGAGTATTTAGGAATATATATAATTAAATGAAAATAAAAGAGCACAACGTGGGATTGTCCATGTGGCACCCTCTAAAAATATAACAAAAACGAAATAAAATTTATATGATGATAAAATTTAGGAGAAAGATGGAGAAAAAGTAGAAGAGAAACATAAAAGAGGGACAATTATTAATTTCATAAAAATAGAAGAAATTTGTTGGAATTGTCCACATAGGCAACCCATTACTATAGTGTATATAGACAATAAATAGCTATTTAAGTAGTCTTTATGTTTCAGTTACATGTTTGCCCTGTATAAAGAAACATCGAAAAACCAGAACCGGAATTACAATCATGCACTATTGAACTTTACCAGCTGACCGGTTACCTTGTGGGTCTTGGCGAAGCTATGCTGTTGAATCAAGAGGCTAAATCTCTAATCAAGATTTAACGTCTATTAGTGTTTCATCAGGTAGGTTTTTCATCTGTGGTTTTGGTGTTGCTTACTCATTCAATTGATATATCACCTATTGTTGTTGCCTATGGTGGTTCTGCTTGATGCTGAATTATAAGTTAACTGGGTACATATTGTGTTCCTCAATACTGTGCATTGTTGATGTTTCTAGTATTACTTGAACAACCAAATTTGGTGAGAATCGAGATATATTAATTCTATCTACAAAGATTGATATATATTGGAATTGATAATAGAATCTGTTTATTTATTTTTGAATCAGAGAGGAGTACACATACATTACTACTCTTAAAACAACAACCTGCATCAAATCAAAGTTTTATGGACACTGTGGCGACCAACCTGGACCACCATAGTAGAAGAAGGTTCTATCTGGAGAAATGTACAAATCATAGCATCCTGATTTCCTTGCACTTTGAGTAAGGCGATCAGGGGCTACGTAGTGGGCGGGAGCATCCATCACTTGGAGAGAACGAAAAAAAGCTGCTTTTTTCCCGGCTTCAATTGGGAAATGGCCACTGCCCATCTGAGTACTCGTATGGCGACCGTTCATGTTTGCATTAACGATCACACCACCCCATGAAACCTTGTCAGCAGGGCCCTTTAAAGTTGTGAAAAGACTGGCAGGCCAGTATCCTATTAGAAAAGTGTGAAGTTGAATCCACCAATCTCCGGTATCTGCATTCTGAAACATTTTCGATTTTGGTGATCAAATTACTAGTTATATGGGATCCCTTCATAAGAGATGGTATTCTAGATCAGAAGGCATGTGCACTGAAATTCAGGTCTAATGGTCCTCTGGGTTAAAAAAAAAAAAGTTTTACTAACATCTACACTCAATTTGAGTTCTCCCTTGAATAGTCTTTTACACTCAACAAAAGAGTCAGGATGTTCTGTCCAGGATGTACACAGGGGTGTGTGGGCACCATGCACTTTTGGGTGGGGCCCACAACCCCTATGAGGGGGTGACCGGTACATCCTAGACAGAAATCCTTTCCGTCAACAAAATCACATTTCCAAACGGGAGCAAATGTCCTGTCCGGGATTTGGTGTCCAGATGGTGTCATGGACACAGGAGATGACATGTGGAAGAAAATAAATCCAGTTCCAACTCCACCCATTTTCGTCCATGTTTGTCCCTCGATGTCCAAGACAGCATCCAACAGGACATTTTCTTCCCACCTAACAAGTTTGCTTGTGTACCCAAAAAAACAAAGGAACTAATATTTGTTCAGGATTTAGTGTCCAGGGGACGAAACATAAAACAAATAAGGGGAGAATTCAAAATTCGGTCTAATTCTCACCGAATATTTCGTGTAATTCCCACCTATTTTATTTGACATGTCTTGCCCCAGTGTCTAAGATACCATCTTGGACACTAAATCCTGGACAGAACAAATGCTTTGAAAAAAATATATAAATAAAGAAGAAGAAGAACAAGACTATTTGCTTTATAAACAAATGGAAAATTCTTGTCACCCTTTTTATACTATATAAAGATTCGTACTGCTGCCCATTGTAGGTCGAAAGTGGCTTTCTTTCCCCACCAATAGGGAATCGATTGTCTACATGAACAAAACCGTCGCACAACTGATTATAGCAGCCAGTTTGGTAGCCATCAGCCTGAGCATCATATGAAATGTTATTCGTGGACAGATAAACAACATATACACACAAAGAATGCTAGAAAAAAGAGAGAAATTTGTAATCCACAATGAAAATAAAAATAAAAATTGACCTTCCATCACACCACCACTAATCAAATATTAACCTTAAGCATGATACATAAAATCAAGATTATCTTATGATCATGGACAGTGTGGGTTGTAGGAATATAGTATTAAGATGATTAAAAATAGGAATCATCAAGCTTACAGTCCAGAATAAGAAGAGTCGCGTCTTTGTATCTTTATACATATTTGGATGAACCTGAAACAGGGCCAAAAAGTTGTTAGTCTATCGTTGATTGGATTTTGTAATTATGGCAATCAAATATAAATGCAATTTTATAGCATGGCAGGCAATCAATCCTTTTGAATTTTTTCCAGACTAGTCGCTAGAACATAGGAATGATTGCGATCATTTAGATCATGTTGGTTTTTCACGTAGGAGGCCTATGAGGGCCAGTACTTAATGGATGGTGGGTCCTGAATCCTAAAATGTGTACCATGTGCGTTAATATATAAATTTTTTGTAGGGTTAGTTGGACCCAATGTATGGTGATAAGGACAATATTATTAGGTTATGTATGGACCCCTATATAAGAAAGTTAGGTTGAAGTGTACATGCTATATGGGGCTATTTAGGATCTTATAGGAATGAACATTTATTTTATGTATCCATATAATAAGGTAAGTAGTGTCAAAGTTTTGTTATAATATTTATAAAAAGTAATTATATTATTTTATGTTTGACTAATTTTTAAAATGGTCAAAACTTGTTCTTTTGGTTTGATTTTGGTGTTAATAGATAGTTTATTTAGTTACCTTTTTAACGAGACTAATAAAATTTATGACTAAAATATAATGGAGGTATTAGTGAAAAACATGAAATGTTTTTAGCAAGTTAAATTTTAAAAAATCTTAATTTTTAAGTAGTTTTAGACTTTAGGAAAGTCATATTTTAGAATGTTTAGATTTTAGTATGTCTTAGACAATAAGTTTGAAGTTTTTAATAGTTTTTAAATTAGAAAATTAAATTTTTAATAATACTTGATCTCCAAGTTTAGGTGTTGGTAAGTTTCTAATTTTATACTTTTTAAATTCTATAGGTCCTAAGTCTATTTAAAAACATCTCCTCCATTGATTAAAATAGTGAATAATTGTTAAAGTTTGTTGAATTTGGTGATTCCAAGGTAAACCGTGAGTTTAATTTATATCACATTCTCCAAGGGTTGATGCCACTCTTGACTTTCATTTTTCTTCTTATTCCATAAGTACAGTTATAGGCTCCTCTCCTTCAAGATATATTTCTATTATTTTTGTTTTTCTCTTACTCTCTTCTTAACTTTTTCTTTTTTTTTCTATACTATTCTCTTATTCATTTTATCACTCTTGTTCTTTCTTATATTATACGTGCAAGTGCTGAAAACTTCTATTAAAGTACTTTCAAGTTTTTGAAATTCATTCCGTGATTTAATCTATAATTTTTTGTCAAAATTTAATGAAATTTTAAATATAAAACCCTTGAACACCTTAGAAACTGGTATAAAAATTTTAAAATTTTCTAACGTATCAGAGAGACATTTTGGTAATTTTTAGATTTTTAGTTCAAAATTATAGAAATACACTTTTTGACTCTTTTCTTATAATTTATCATTTTTTTTTTCTATTCTAACTCATTCTAATATTATTTCTGTAATTTTATTTTCTAGCTCTTGAATTTTCATGATTACTTGTTTGTTTTTAAACTATATTTTTGATTTATTTAGTTCCACATCCTTCATTTTAAATTATTTGAGGCTTTGGGAAATTGTACCACATCAAAACTTCGTATCTTCCCTTGTATTCTGCATCATATTGACTACGAGACATTGCCACTGGAATCAGAGGAGGCCAAAGGTCAACAAAATTCACTGCAAAATTCCTGCCCATGTAGTTTGAAAACCCGACGTCTCCCTTGGAAAAGTCATATGTGGCATCTCTCTTGGGGAGGCACATATGCCCTATATATATATTCTGATATTGCCCTTACATATGGTTATTTCTCCTCTATTACTTATTCCACCTAGAAATATTTTTCTTATGTCAAATTATCAATTACATATTTTCTTACTTGGTCATAAATATGTTAAAATTTTTCAAAAAGAAAAACCTCAAAATTTTGAAAATTTCATCAATAATTATTCTTTCAATTATTAACTTGAAGACATTTGAACACGCAAGACAAAGATGCAAAGATTGACCAACATGCATTGACATGAAAATGATAAGAGGATAAGGGTTACCATCCAGCCAGCCGCCACGGAGTTTAATGCTTCTAGTTGTCCAGCTGAAACCCAGATTTGAGCTGAGCTGAATTCTCCAGGACCTTCCACTGTTGGGTTCCATAAGTTTACAAGTGCCGATGCTCCATGGTACGTGGGTTCGTTCTGTGCAAACAAATGAACTGCAGCATACTATTCCATGTATGTACACGAAAAGAAAAGGAAAATAAATTAGATTCCTTAATTAATTTTGATTTTTTATGACATGATTATATAAAAGTGGTAATAAATTAAAGAAAAGATCAAGTAGATACCTCCTGAGGTGGACGATCTACATTTGTGAGGTTATCGGGAAAATGTGTTTTATAAACGTTGTCTGCCTGATTCCTTAGAATGGGAATTGTTCCTTTTGGGCATTTTCCATGCTTGCTCCAATATGGATTAAAAAACTTGATTGTAGAGCTGTTCGGTTTCATCTCATTCAGCCACGAACTGGGTACCTTCTATTGAATAAAAAAAAACAAAGAGATTATTTAATTCTAGTAATAGTAGATATCGGGAGAGAAAAGCAGTGTTGAAATATAACGAACATATTAACTCCTACCTCTTAGCACCTTAGGGGATTGAGAGAGTTGGTTGATTTACTTTTTAATATAGCAACAGAGCAAGGTAAGTCCCCTTGGACACAATTGTACGGATTTTTGGGCATTCTTGTGCATGTTTTGTGGGCTCTCAACTAACTCTTACATGTTCATTATCTAGGAGCATCCCTCTTGCGGGGGATTGTTGAAATATAATAGGTGTTGGGTTAGTCTTTAGAATTCAACCCGAGATGTGACCAGGAGAAAAACCCAATACCCATTTGTGGGCAAATGTGAGCAACATGAAAATTTTGAGCTGTATTCTCGACTCGATTCAGGGTTTGATCCAGTCTGTGGAGAATAGGGTTTTGAGGGTTTATATTTAGGGTTTTTTGGGTTTCGTGTCCCTACAGTATTTATTTTAATCTCTATTTTCAATCATAGTAAAATCTCTCTCGTTTTTGTCTGTGGAGGCCTCAAGCCAAACCACGTAAATCGTCTTTTCTTTTTGGGTACCTGTTTTTGCTGTTTTCTTTATTCTATTTTGTTGCTAACGACTCCAAATCAAGGTATTCCACACAAGAAATATATTAATTCATACATCTCTTAGCACCCAAGGGTCGTGGGAGAGCTCGTGAATTTACTTCTTAATAGTACCAAATGTGTAATCTTTTTCCTTTTTTTTTTTCTACACATGAACGAAAAACACTGAGATTCTTACAAATGATAAACTCCAGAACATATTTCTCTAGATTAACAACATATCACATGTTCTGGAGAGAGATATACTCCAGAACATATGATATGTTGCCAATCCAGAGAAGTTGAATTATGTTGGCCTAGTGAAGAACTCTACACTCACAAAGCACATTGTCTACAATATAATTTCAAGAGATAATACATCGAAGTGAGAACATGTCTCAAGAAAAAAGATTTGACAAAACCTGTATTGTATGATTCCGGAGCAAAGGATGATTCAAACTAGGTTGTTTGTTGATATCAACACAGTCGACCACGTCTCCATTTAAACTCTGCCAAATCATTCATGAACTTATTACACCCAATACATCATTCAAATTAATTACAAGCAAATAAATGACAAGGAGCTAGTAATGTTAATTCTAACCGTAAAAGTCTTGACTACAGGCGTGTTGCGATATCTGGGATGCTTAGCCGGCTCTTCATCTTTCAGTCCATCAACGTATTCCTGACTAATCGTGAAAGAGATCACTATTGACAGGAGAATACAACATGTGAATTCAACAATGTTAGCCATCGAAGCTTCAATACTCTCCAACTTCCTCGCCAAAACCTCTCCTCCTCCACCTCCTACAACGCCAGATGATCTTAGCTAGTTAGATAATGTCTCTCTACACACCTAGGAAAATCCCACTTATGGAAAATAGTAGGTGTGAAGTTAAGGAAACGAATTGGATTATCTGGGACCTCGCTGTTACAAATATATAGGTACGTATAATTGAAAATCATGCCTTGTATTTTTTAAGTTATTTTTGGTAAAGAATCTTGCCTTGTGTTTTGAGCATAGTTTTGAGAATTGGACCGGCTATTGAACCGGTAAGTTGGATGGTTTAGGCCCAACCGGTGGTTTACATTATCTAACCATGGTTCACTTCACATAAGTAAAATGTAATAAAATACAACAAAAAAAAAAAAAAAAAAAATCATAGTGCATTAGAAGGCTTATGACTGGGTTTTAAATTTTAAACATACCAACAAAAGAATTCACGGAAAGTGGAATTGGAATTTTGGAAAGGCACATTTCTATTTCTTTTCTTCCTAATTTACTAAAAAACTAAAAACCGGTTGGTTATATTAGAACCGAGTTCGTAAAAAACCACTGTTTTCATCTGTTTTGCCAGTTTTCATCTGTTTTGTCCAGTTTTGCCAGTTTTATGCGGTTTTCAGCAGATTACGGTTTTAAACTTCTACAGAACCGTTTAGGGTGCTGATCCAGGTTTAAACGGGTTGGACCATCCAGTCCGAGCCAGTTTTCAAGGGTTGGACTATCCGGTCCAGTCCGGTTTTCAAAACGGTTTTGAGCATAGTTTTGAAACCGGACCGGACCATCCCTTATTTCACGAATGTTCATTTGGTTCTTTCTCCAACTTAAATTTTTTTTTTTAAAAAGGTTGATTTACACATCTCACTTCAGCGAAGGCAATAACCAGTTAAACAGGTCAATACTAGCTTACCTTTATCAATCTATGCAACTCAAATACTTGCACCGCAAACACCCTTTGTTGACTGTAAGTGGCAACAGAGGAATCAGATCAAAAACTTCATCATATGGAACTCTTATGACAAAAGGGGAAAAGGCTAAGAGCGATGATAAAAGCCAATCATAGGGAAAAAATATAGTATGCAATAAAAAAAAATGTGTAAGGGAAAGATTATTTTTTTCTTGAGAGAATCCGTTGGGCAAACCAAACACTTTGAAGCACTACAGTAATGCTACACTAGTATCGGAGTGGTATAATGACTTCATCCAAAAACATAGAAGAACAAAGAAAAAGAGAGAAGTAACATTCATCGGCAGTTGTATGTTAAAAGGTTGAGTGGAGAATTAACTGTGCAGCTCCATGCTACCGCAAATGGAATGCCTAACATACAAGCCAAAAAATTCTAACAGAGAATTGCCCAATTTGACTGCAGATGTAACAATCCAAATAGAGTACAACAATTCAAATACCCAAAGGTTCTTACATGCCAAAGGGATCCACAACATATGTTTCCAAAAGAACCTAGTGCTAATACGTGAAAGAAACCTGACATAGTAGAATCGTCATTTCTGCAAAACAAAGAGACGCAACCTCTTCTAGATGAGCTTATTTCATAAGGATGAATTCTAAATAAACTCAGATGCAATGCAAGGCATAACCTTTTAAAGATATGTTGGAGAAAATGAAGAGCTTGTTGACTTTGCTGATGCCTAACCATGCTTGTTGAGAGATTTGAACATGAATTTCAGTATTATCAAATTTTACTCTTCCAGCTAGTCCCATGCATGCTTCAACACAAAAGAAAAGTGATCTTTAATGAAAATTTCACCAGTTGATTATGTAACTGACACAATCCATCTATTTAGTGAAATGGTGTTTTTCATAAATTAAAAACACACACACACACACAACACCAATGTCTAGAACATGATGTAAAGTCATATCTAAGAAAAAAAAAGGCAAAAATGAATTCCCATTTCAAAGAAAAATCATGGAAAAGGGAGTCCTAGTCACCAAAAACCAATATTCAAAGCAGCCTAGCTTAACAAAGCCTTATCGCTGCTACCTGGGGTCAAACATATGACGTGTAATAAAAATATAAAAATAAACATAAACCACATGTTGAGATGTGCACTAGAGAGATTTCTAGGACAATGTGAGAATTCTGAGCTGATCCAATGGTTTAGGTCTTGGCCTCTGCTCTGGATCCTTTATTAGTAATTGATTGGTTCAATTTTCCCTATGCAGATTTATGCACTGTCTCTTTCTGCTTTTCACCCTCTGTAGCAATTCTAATGCATTTCATAGCACATGTAACTCTCCTTCTCACTCCCCCCACCCCAACCCCTCTTGGATAAGTTACCCTGAAAAAGTAACATTATATATATATATATATATATATATATATATGCTGAGATATAACCTAACCTGAAGCATGAATGAATATCAGGAGAAGAAAAAGGAAATGATAGAGAAAGGTAAAAGTTGGTAATATGGCAATTTTTGCTCCATCGGTTTGATGAATTTGAAAAAGATAAAAAAGATTTGAAGAGTAATCAAGAGGTCCAACTCAAAATTTGTGAAGTTACAATGATTAACATTATGACAGTTTTTAAAGGCCCACCGACAAGGGTATAATCGTCACACTACCTCAACCTTTATGAAGATATCTACTAACCTGAAAGGAGAGTGAGGTGAGCTCCAAGAATTGGTGATCAGATCAGAGGTTCAACTAGAAGAATTGACATTAACAAAGTTGGCATTTCACATAATGCACCACTCAAAGGATAAAGCTGAACAATTCATTCATCTATATCTTAATTGCCTCAAACTCAATAGGATAAAAAAAAAAGTGTTATGCGGAAACCTAGATCTATGATCGTATGCAACAAACAAGAATAGAGAAAATAAAGCAGAAAGCAATCACACCACAGGAGTAAGACGATTTACGTGGTTCGGCTTTGAAGCCTACGTCCACGGGCAAAAACGGAGAAGAACTTTCACTATGATCGAAGAACAGAGATTACAATGAACAGTGCGACTGCACGGAAATCAAGAAAACCCTAAATATAAACCCCCAAAACCCTAATCTGCATGGGTAGGATCCGGACCCCAAAGCGGATACAAAACGGGTCAGAAAATTTCGGGCCATAGTCAGGTTTTTTAGATCATCATCCCGGGCTATATCTCAAGTTGAATACAAGACATTAACCCAACAAAAAGCCTCAGTGATAAGAGGCTTGGGAAATGAAATTCGGTATGTGAAGACAAAGAAAAGTTTTATCTTCTTCATTCACTGATTTACAGAAATAGATGGTATGAAAATCTCAACAAAAGGTTAGAATGCACTTAAAAGAAAGGACTCAAAATCATATATAACTGAAGCTAATGACTAAGCTGCCCCATTAACTGCACTAATGTATACACGTGGTCACAGACTCTTATTTTAGACCAACACGCTCCATCAAGCTTGAGAATATGCATCCATCAATTCCACCTTGGAAATGAGAAAACAAAAGCAGTTTCTTATGATGCCCATTCAATCATTGTCAGCAGTATCTTCCTTGCCCTCAAAGTGAAGGTCATAATATCTCCCGGCTCCTGCAATAGGATAAAAATAATATCCGAGATGACGCAGATGTGAAATCATATAACAGATAAGAAAGCACAGGGCACATGGCCCTAAATCCTTTTCCCAAAGCATGTCGCTCAATATATGAACCTGTGTAGTTCGAATGTCATGATACATGCTGTAAATCATAAACAATAACCATGTATCCCCATCAATGCAGACTTGCTTGATTTCTCAACCTATTGCTTAAGGCCTGGAAAAAGGAAAAAGAAGAAAGGAAAGAGAAAGAAAACAAGTGAAAACAGACAGAATACTTTAGTTTTCTTCATACTTCTTAGCTAAAACTTCTTAACTAGGTTAGCTGTAAGAAGAGTCAAACGGACTGTCCTCTTCCAGGATGTTTAAAGGTAGTTCAACAAAAACTTGGTTTCAGATAAACATTAGAAACTTTTACGGTGTTACGGGATTTGTAGTATACCTGTCCGCTGTTTCTAGCATTTTGCAGTACCCGAACTGTCAAAGTAACCAAGAGGTAGGTTGAATCAATCCATCATAAACTCCACTCTGTTCGACAAAGCGTTATTCAACTACTTGGGGTCAGCTACATGAATCATATTCCATCATTTCTGTCTATCCGGGAAACATCTTCTGTTAAAACCATAAACAGTAATGTCTCTCATGACTTCAACCAAGTCATCTTTGGCCTCTCTTGTCCTTTTAATGCTTTCAACTTGCACCATCACAGTCCTAACTGGTGCAGACATTGGTCTTCATTGCAGATTACCAAGACCTCAGTCAATTTTTCCTCATCTTGTCACTAATTGGTGTTACTCAAGTTCTCACATATGCATTCATTTCGTATTTTACCCCTTCTAGATCTTGCCACATCCATATCAGCTACACTGATTTAATGTATGTGTTGTTTCTTGGTAACCCAACATTCTGCTCAATAAAGCATTTATGACCTTATAGTTGTCCAATTTATTCGTCCCTTCAATTTTTAATGTATCCATCTATCACACAGCATTCTAGAAGCACTTCTACACTTCATCCACCCCACTCTAATTCAATGAGCAACACCCTCTTCAATCTTTTCCTCCTTATGGATAATTAAACCAAGGCAACAAAATTGATCCCTCTAGAGTATCTCCCAGTTAAAAATTTTGACTACTACATCATTTCTACTCATATTCTTACTAAAATTGCATCCATATTCTGTTTTGGCCTGACTTATTTTAAAACCTTTGATTCTAGAACATCATCCATAGTTCTAACTTTGTAAGTACCCCTCTTTAATCTCATCAATCAAAAAGATAATATCAACATACAACATACACCATGTGACCTATTGTATACACCTAGTCGATTCATCCACAACGAATAGAAAGGGAATCAATGCAGACCCCTAGCGGAAAAATACATGCATGCTAGAGATTTCACTTGTATCTCCCCTAGTTATTCTAACACTTCTAACACTAGTGGCTAAGATTGCAAAAGAGTATTGAGGATTCTGCTTCATCGTACATTGTCAAGACCTTCAATGTCCAGCAGCCAATCGATTCCGCTTTTAAGAAATTCCTCATTGATTCTTCTATTTTTTTTATTTTTGTTTTGTTTCTCAATCAGGTTGGATGAAGTTTTATATTCTTGTTGATGGAGACTTGTCTTCGTTCATTCCTAGCAAATCTCATGTGATAGAATAGCTATACCAAAACAACATAGAGAAAGAAAACTACACCTTGTGTACGTTGTACTATGTTGTAATCTTCTTTTCGAAATTCTGTTGCCAACTTGTATAAATATCATACACGATCAATGAAAACACCTCCAATTTTTCAAACTCCATTTCAAAAGCTGTTTAATGAAGTTCCTGACTATGGTTTTTTGAGGGTATTTGGGAGTGTTTGCTACCTGTATTTGTGACCTTACAATTCCAACAAATTGGAACCACGATCTTGACAGTGTGTGTTTGTAGGATATTGCACTATTTCTAAGGGGTATCGTTGTTTGGATCACGGTTTAAAAACTCGGATTCAGAGTCGGAATCGGTCCCAAATTAGCCGATCCGATACCAAAAAAATGCAAAAAAATATTTTGAAAAACTAAATCCGAAAAAATTCTAAAAAATCTCCAAAAATATAAAAACATGTTTGAAATTTTTTTTTGAAGATCGGTCATTTAAGCATATTTTTTGCATGAACTTACATAATAACAAAGATACTGTCCGATAAGATTAATATTAGAATAAAAGATAATACAATTTTAACTAAACCACTATTAAAAGTTTAGAATTATTAACTAAACCACTACAAATTATAAACCAAAACATAAATTTACTAAGCAAGTCCCTCCCTCGGACCCTCCTCCCTTAGACCCTCCTCTTAGCAACAAGGTCCAAACTAATGCATGGATACATATAGACAATTTAAAAAATATATATATATTGTGGGTAGTTTTTTTTCTTTGGGTCATTTAATAGGTTATTTGTCTTTCGTGTGCATACAACTTACAATAGGAAAATGGCTTGAACTGGTCTTTACTATTATCGTATATATACTTATTTATCCTAATTTACTTAAAGGGATAGGACTGAGTTTAACCAGTCGGAAATAAGCCTAGTGCCAAAGCAAGTAAGTGTTGTTGTGGGAATGATACTGTGATACACACCTCTTATCCTAGCGCCTAGCACAGCCTACAAAGAGTATTGACCTGGTACCTCTCTATTAGGTGATACATATTACAAAAGGTGTCTGGGTTATTAATTATACGAGGGGGTCAAAAAAGGGTGTTATCGTAAATTTGGATAAGAATAAGTGGATAAACGACCCTAGTTTCTTATCCCTTCTGACGTGCAGGGCATACACTTCATAACAAATAAAAAAAAAAAGAGGTAACCAAAAAATTCAAAACTCCGCCGATTCTCAGTCAGATCGGCCAATCCAAACTGATCCAGACCTAGATTGGCCGATTCTTGACCTGGAACGGATGACTTAGATGAAGACCGAGTTGACCCCATAAAGCAGACTGATTCCTGCCAAGTCTGATTTGGATCGGCCAATCCGATTCGGAATTGAATCAGCCGAGTTTTGAAACCATGTTTGGATTGTAGCTCTGGCAAAGTTTTCATTAGCCGTGCAACAATTCGTGTTTTAAAAGAAAATTTATTTCCCTTCTCTGGCATCGGTGACCCAGGTGCTCCATCTTCACAATTTCTGATTTCATCATAAAAAACCTTACAATCCACTAGTCAATGTCATCCGTGTGACTCACCAGCTATGCAACCATCTAATATGTCTCCATCGCACCATAACAACTCACCTCCAATTCCTAAATTATTCAATCTCCAACATTAAGTTATACTATTGTTCCAACTATCCCATCTTCACCATTAAACCCGAATATTCTACCTTCGTCTACCTCCAACCAACATCTCAATATGTCTTCTCCACCTTCTCAAACATTTCCTTCAGACACCCTGTGTCACCAATTTCACTAACCAACTCCCACATTGGTTGTAGATAGATCAATTTCAGTTTCTGATCAGCCAAGACAAGAGACTGCTCCTACGAACACTCACCACATGTTAACAAGATTAAAGGATGTGATACGTAAACCAAAAATAAGAATTTGTTTACAGGCTACACAAACTGATGATATAGAGCCATCTTGCTTCAATGAGGCTATGCGTCACAGTTATTGGAGAAATGTCATGTCTGAAGAATTTTAGGCATTGCAAAGTCAAGGAACTTGGGTTCTTGTTCCAACCAACTCTTCTCAATGGTTGATAACATCTAAATGGGTTTACAAAATTAAGAAGGATGCATCAGGAAAAATTGCTTGTTATTATAAAGCATGTTTGGTTGAAAAAGGGTTCACTCAAGAACCCGGTATAGATTTCACCGACACCAACAATCCAATCATAAAGATGGCTACGTCTTGTACTAACAATGGCTTTACATTTTGGTTGGAGTATTAATCAACGACACTAATACAATTGATTTACTGTTATCATCTATGCATTCTCAATTTGACATGAGAAGCTTGGGAAACTTATATCACTTCTTAGGAATAGAGTTCTGCTCCCACAAATCTGGTATGGTACTTTCTCAAGAGAACTATACTGAGTCCATCATTCACAAAGCCGGCATGTTAATGTGCAAATCATCTCTTACTGCGATGGCAGTAAAGAAGTCACTATCACTAGGGTTGGAAAAACCATTTTCAGAACCGTCCCTATACAGAAGCATTGTTGAAGGGTAACAATACTTTACCATTACACGGTCTGACATTAGTTTTGTCGTAAATTATGTGTCACAG
>JAOXJP010268838.1:0-20342 GCA_025762735.1 Platanus orientalis | reverse complement strand
AAATCTGGGAAGAGAATGCAATTTACCAAATGCCATTTTCACCTATTTTGAAATCTTGAGAATGAAAGCACCGAGAATCACTTCCCGGAAGAGTTACCAAACACAGCCTTACTCTATCTATCTTCTCCGTCTCTGTTTTTCGCTTTCTCTAGTAGCAACCAAATACAGGTCCGAGTTATTCAGAAAACTCGAAATGACTAAGTAGCTGACGTCATTCGAGTTTTGACGCCGAGTTAACCAGGAACTCATTCGAGTCGAGAAACTCGGCCGAATTCTTGTTTTTTAGACATTTTGAAAGTGAAAATTCCGTAACTTATATTTGACGGAAAATACCGACTAACATATAAAACCACGAAAATTTTGATGCGGAGCAGAGCTTCTATGGTTCCATGGCGATGGCAGTCAAATCAAGTTCTTCTACGCTTCCCAGATCAGGAGCTGTTTCCAAAGGCTATAATTTCGCTTCTAATTGGGAGCAGGTACGTGAATTCATCCAGCTCCTTCTCTCTCTCTCTCTCTCTCTCTCTCTCACAAACACTCACACACGCACTTTCTTTCATTTCTCAATCTCAGAACACCCTAAATTCGTTTTACTTCAGGATATTTGAAGAATTAATTGGATTCTGTAGATATTGTTACGTTATTGTCGAAATTTTCTTTATATTTACAAATATTTTGATATTTTCGGGTTTACGTGTGGATCCACTCTTTCATAATCCCTAGATTTCCTATTATTTAACGTGAAATCGAAATTACTCTTCCCTCGTTTACAGTCAAAAAATTTGAATTTCATCTCCAAAGCAACGGATCTCTGCACTTAGAATGCAAATGACTGGATCTGATGACGTACAAAATTTTGTATGGTGTATTTACGACGAAAGGGATTTGAGATCCACTTAATTACATTACTTTGGAATTCTTCTGAAATTGTTTGAGTGTAGCCCAGGTTCTACAGGATTTTTTTTTTCGGACTGCATTTAAAAAAGAATGTGCTTTGTGATGAAATTCTCTGCTACTCCAATTTTCTAAATCTTTTAGTTGATCGGAACTTTCCATTCTGATACATATTGTCTAGAAACATGGATTTGGAGTTCTTTAGATGAATGTAATTTGGGGTTCCGAGTTAATCAGTAAAGCTAAAGCGTAGGCATTATCTAATCAATCAAAAGCCTTATCAAATATCTATTGCATTGAAGTAAATTTGATCGATGTATACTAGGCCATGGACTAATTGTTTCCTGGTCAACTCGTTGCTAGTTAATAAGATGATTTTGAACGTGCGTTATGAAAAGAATTCTCTGGCATTCCAACTTTCACCATCTTCTATTTAATCCAAATCCAGTGTAGTACTTTGGCTCCGGGACCTTAATCTAAATGGTCTGCCTGGGAAAATCCACTATTGGCAACAGCCTTCTCTAGCACCTTATCCTTTTGATAACTTTTGTCTACAAAACATGAATTTGAAGTTCCTTTGATGATTGGAGTTTGGAATTTTGAGGTTATCAGTGCAATTAAAGCATAGGCTACGACTAGTCAATCGACTCGACTAGTCCAGGCCTTAGCAACTGTATTAAGGCCCTGTATGGTTGCCATGAAAAGCTGGTTTTCTCATGAACTTTGGCAAAATTCTCCTGAGAAAATCATTTTCAAGTTTCCTGGTTGCCAAGAAGCAGAAATCCTCAATTTTCAAAATTTTTTCACGTAACTGACCATTTTCTTGTCTGCTACCTTATTAGTTTCACACAACTCTTGCCTGAAAATCCTCCCTTTCTCATGACAATTGTAACACAAGTTTTCTTCTTCTTTTTCTTGGCAACCAAACAACCAAAAGAAATCAATAGAAAATTAGACAGATTTTTTCTTTTCTTGTGTAATTTTCTTTTCTTTTCTATTCAATTCAAGGAAACTAGACAGGGCCTAAATTAAAATTGGTCAATGTATATTACGCTGTCGACTAATTATTGCCTGGTCAACTAGTCACAAGCCAATAGGTTGATTGCAGAATGTGCATTATGAAAAACATCCTCTGCTATTCCAAATTTTACCATCTTATAGTTAATCCAAATTTCTTTTCATAAATTTCATCTGGAAACATGGATTTTGAGTTCTTTCGGTGAACGGAGTTTGGATTTTTGAGCCAATTAGTATAATTAAAATGTAGTCAATGGCTAGCCCATCGAAACTAGCCAAGGCCTCATCAACTATATTAAACTAAAATCAATTGATGTATACTAGGCCATGGACTAATCATTGGCTGGTCGACTAGTTGCTAGTCAATAAGCTGATTGCCTTTGTGGTGTTTTGTATTTTTTGTAGGGGGGGGTATATGCCATGTGGTGGACTAAGTGTTGCTTGGTCAACTAGTTGCTAGTCAATAAGTTGATTGCCTTTGTGGTGTTTTGTATTTTTCATAAAAGACGAGGAAATTATTATGCTACTCTATTTATATCTTTAGTGGGGGGTAAGTAATTTTAACCTTATCTCTTAAAAGTAAAACGATTATTTCTTTTAGGGGTTTTAGAAGCTTGAATGTATATGTAGCATCTACTTTATCGCCGTATTGAATTATTAGTTTTTTAGCTTTGGTATAGTAGTTAATCACTTATATAACAAACACACATATTAAAACTTCATAAATATAATTTAATTTGGTTGTCTAAGCAATTGCTAATTATTGCCTCGTCCATGACTCGTCTTAAAAGTCTAGTAGTGCCTTGATTACACTCGAGCTAGCTAGTTTTTTTTTTTACTTTATTTAAACTTGATATGAATGCCATTTAGGTTTTAATATTTCTACCTGAACATAGAAGCATTGTAATTATTCAAGTGCTTTGTTTTAATAGATAAAAGGATTTTGCTGATGAAGGGGTGAGGTAGCCCTAAGATAAGGCCCCTTTATACTATACAGGCCCTAGCCAAGGCTTAGGAAAAACAAATGGATGGCATAACATTATCCCCCTATCAACAGAATGCCATAAGCTCCTAATAAATCTAAAATTGAATTCTAAGTGGACCCTGCATGATCATCCATGATCATTTAATTTCTTCTTCCCTATCCTGAATGCTCTTGCATCACAAGTGGTTCTCAGAAGCCCTATCTTATTTTTTACACCAAATAAACCAGCAAATGGCGGCAGGGATCAATCTCCAAAGGATCATTTTCTGGATCCAAAATTCGAAGACTGCCAACAACGAAGAAGATTGACAAGGTTCCCTTGCATTACCCACCACGTATCAAAGGCCCAAAACACCTCTTCCCATACCTCATGTGCAAAAGAACAGCAAAGTAGCAGGCGGTCTACATACTCACCATCAGACATACACTTCAAACAAATGTTTGGAAGGAAGTGTCTTTTTGTTATCAGATGATTGATGGTTAGCATTCTATCAAGTTTTGTTTTCCAAGTAAAATTTTTATCCTACTAGGGTCAGACCATATCATATCGTGTGTGAAGGAAAGTGAGCTACTTGTGGGCTGAAAAGAGCATTGTATTGGGACTTGCTAAAAAAAATATCCAACTCCTACGAGCTTCAAATTCTTCTGTCTTCACCTTGTGGATCTATATGAGCACCTTTCAAAATATTCAATAGAGTGGGCAATGGGGAAAATTTCCATGTACAGACTCCTTAAAAAGGGAAGCCAGCTCCCATCTGAAGAATTAGTGTCTTAGTAATCTACCATAAAAGCATCTTTGTTATTAGCTAACTTAAAAAACATGTGGGAACAGCTCCGGGAAAGGTAGATCTGTGCACTAATTATCCAAAGCAGAATCTTGTTGTAGTTACCAATATCCAACCCAATTCATTTGAGAAAGACCTCCAAGTGCTTTCTAATCCATTTCCAAACTCTGCTTCCATGGGTGTTATATTGATTGGTCTACTAAGCCACTCTTTACTACTTACGTAGTTGGCGACAAAAACCCTTCTCCACAAGCTAGACCTCTTTTCCCAAAGTGCTGGAGCCACTTACAAAGAAAGAGCTGTATGCGATAGTTCTGCAGTATGCCATTTCGTTTGAAGCATTGCAGCTATGTTTATAGCGGTTAGTTTAGGTAGATGTATTTTACCATTGTTGCTTTTTGGGACTTATATCAAGAGTTGATGTTCATTACCTGATGTATTTGAACCTTTCTACTCGTTGTATGTTCTGTTTGTCACTATCTTTTATCAAAAATCAAATTTAAGAAATGATTAATTTGTGCAAGGGTCAACAATCCCACAGGCACAGGCCTAATATATTCATTCAGTTGTTAGCACATGAGGTTGATTAAATTCCAAGAAACAGGTGCTTTGAAACATTCAGTGATGTGGTTGGTTGGAGATTGAGTTTGTCATTCTTAGACTGTTAGATGCCTCATCATTTTTTATATAACAGAGAGTGCTCAACTTTGGATATCTCAAGTATAGTATTTGGGAAGAATGCATGGTCTGATAAACATTATGTTATTCAGTTTCTCATGATTTTTCTCATTTAGCAGTGGATTTTGTTGGTTTTTGACATTCTTCATTTACTCTAGTATTTACTGTAGGTTTTGCGTCTATCCTTCTTATCTGAGTCTGATACATCTTTTAGATTTTACCTTTTAATACACATCCAGTTTTTTTTTTTCAATTGTTTTTTTCTTTTTCCTGACATTACTACTGTAATCTGTGCATCATTCCTTCTTGTCACTTTCATTAATTTCAATTTCTGAAGACGTCAGATCTCTTTCATTTGTCAATGTTCCTTGTCTTTGTACCATTCTAAACCCACTTTGTGTGTACAACTTCAGTAAGTGACTTACTTGTCACCTTCTTGCAATTTTATTCCACAGAATACTCCGTTGATGGAGCAACAACAAGCAGCAATAGCAGCTCTATCTCATGCAGTTTCAGAGCGACCATTTCCAGTCAACATGGTGAGAGAATATTATCTCCACTGGTTTTCTGAACCGTGCCCATTTAAATTTTGATTAATACACAGTGCCATGATTTTGACTGTTCAGATTCATTTTTTGAAATACTTTTAATTATCAGCACTCAATCTTAGAGTTCTTTTCCATTGTTCCTGCCCTTCCTTTTTAATGCAGGAATTATTAAGAAAAGAGAGAAAATGCAGCAGTAGGAAAAGACAAGGTTCAAAAATTCCATTTCAATGGATATTTCACCTTGGGGAGTTATGGAAACTTCGAGGAAATTTCATTGGACTGTTTTTGAAATAATAGAAAATATGTGGAAATTGGGGGAGTAAGAGAAAAAAGGTGAAATTTCCAATGAAACTTCAGGGAATGTTTAGAAAAGCATTATACACTCAAAGACTCGCAAAACTACTAAAAAACATCTATGTAGAACAAGTAAGAGATGAATTAGGGACTGGCATTGGTGTTTTCATGCTAGTGACATGATAAGATCTATACCCATCTATGTTTATTATTATTATAACACCCAATAGTAATAAAATATAAGTACGTAACATAATAAAACTCTTACGTCATGGTCATTTAATACCACATAGTGTTCCAAGTGCACCTAAAGTTCTCGTCACTATATTGATTAAGGTGGTTATAGTACTGCTTCTTCACATAGATACAATACTGAGTGCAGATCATTATATTATGATATTAGTATATGATTGTAGTGTTGGAGGTTTGGTATACATCCTCCAACAATTGGTTATCACTAGGTAGACAACATCACTGACATTTCCAATGGTCATGGATACGGATGTGACTGCACATCTCTGTTTCCTCAGTTCAATCTAGAAAGCATCTATGTATGCTATTAGCTATGTTTTGAAATTTTTTATAAATTAAATATTAAATAAGTAACAATTTCATAAATTTAATAACAAATAAACAGGTGGCCACCAAACATTTTTTTTATAGATAAATGGCTACAAAACATGTCAAAATGCATTACTTTAACCTGATTTGTCCTAAATTTGTCTTTTTGAAAATGAATCTTAAATAATAGAGATATTTAATAGTTTACCTGACACATATCTTGGATTTATGTATTTTCACACACACACACACACACACACACACACACATATATATATATATGTATATATGAATAGTTTTCAATGATATATTTTATCATATTAAAAATATATTTAAATAATTTTCTATATTTTATTATATAAAAATATATAAATTTGTAGTCGTTTTTTAAACAAAATATTAACTAATATTATTTGCTAGAAAGGATTGAAGTAGAGTTTATATTTTTGCTTTAAAATCAACAAATTATAGAATTGAGGAATTGAATCATGGATAATTAATGGAATATTGTAAATTGTAATTTTATGAAATTAAATAGCAAGTAAAATTAGCAGCCATAGGGTATAGACCAATGTAGAGTTGAAATAAAATTATAATAGAGAATTTTTTTTCTTTATTTTTTCAAAAAAAAAAAAAAAAAAGAGAGAGAGAGTTTGGGAATGGTTAGATATGAGATATCAAGGAAATTGGCTGTATGGATTTAAGATGACTTTATATATTCAGTAAAAATTCCTTTTCCTTTAAAGAAAACATAATAATCTACAGGCCTTATTAAACAAGTACTAAAAATAGTGAAACCATGGTCTCATGGATTTCTCCTTTCTTGGGTCTATTGGACTCAATTTATGGGCATGTGGACTTTCAAGGTCGATTGATTTGAAAATGGGCTGTTTGTGTCCCATATCACTTTTATAAACCCCCCCCCCCTCTCTTTTTGATTTGCTTATCTGTATCTATTGCCAAATCATTATTGCTATATGTTTGTTGCAGTCTCATGAGCATATCTCAGGACAGGATAATGGCATGTCAATTTCTCAAAATGATGACTCTTTGGGAGATTCTGGAGCCGTGGAAACATTTCTGGTTAACACACATCAGGTATTCTCTTAGATTTCCACCATCTACATTCAATGCTGTGAAGTTCGATTCCTTGAAAAAGGGTAAGCTCTTCATAATGTAATTGTGGTGACTTCTTCAAGTGATACAAGTACCTTTATATTTTCATACTGGTCTTTGTAACACCTCTTGACATCATTGTTACGTATTTTGTTCCCCCCCCCCCCCCTTAAATAATATACTTTTTAGAAATAGAAAATCTAGGGATTGACATCCACCCAAGAAGGAGATATTCAGAGGCGTACCCACAGATAATACCATTAGAGATTGGAGTACCACTGCTCCCTCTAATCTCCTCACACCTCCATTGCTGTGCCCCCTCCTAGGAGCACCATAAAAAGTAAACTTTGATGGATGCTAATTGGATACCCAGGCCTGTCAGGAGTAGGTGGAGTATTTAGAGACTGGACTTGGGCAACTTTTATGTTTTCTTAGGTCCTGCTGGTATTGAAGATTTAATAAGAGCTAAATTATCCAAAAAAAGAAAAGAAAAGAAGATTTAATGAGAGCCGAGTATTTGCCATGTCAAGTGAGGAACTATGAGTGGATGGTTGTTGAAGGAAGTAACTTCTACTTCCCAAAAGGTTTCAGAGAGTTGGAAATCGACACAGTTTAGTCTCTCTTGGAAGTACTGAATGATATCTTTATTTCTGCTGTTGACTCCGATAGCAGAGTGTCTTTGAGATCCCGATTATTCCTTTTCTAAATCCTTCATTAAAGCTCTTTGCTGATTCCTCTCGATCACCTAGGTTCCCACACAAGATTACTTGGAACTCTTATGCTCCTTTCAAAATTATATCATTTGCTCACAAGAAGGTGAGCATGTGTGAGATGCTTCAAAGAATAAAAACAACAAAGCCTTATCTCTTCTTATGGTGCAGCATGTGTTAGTTTGATGGGCATTTTTTTTATTTCATTGCAAGGTGGCCTGGGACATTACCTTCTGGATTTGGTTGACCTTTCATGGGTCCTCCTCCAAGACTTGTATGTTTGCTAAGAGGGGCCAAATTCTAAGGAGCCATTCTTTTGAGGGGATTTGGGAGGATCTTTGAAGATAGATTCCAGTACCTTCCCAATTGTTATTGTGGAAATTTGGCTTTTTCATTGGATATATATGGCAAAGGTCTTAAAAGAAGATAGTGTTGGCAACATGATGAGAATGGGCTCTTGTGGTGGATTCTTCCCTCCTTGGTTTGCGTATCCCGAATGTTTGGTCTGATCTGGTTGGAGATGGTATCTAACTTTGATGGAAATTCACTGGTTAACTGGGCTTATGACTGGTGGTGTGGTTATGGGTGCATTGTTTTTGTGTTTTTCAGTCATATTGGTATGGGGGTGCTCTAATAGAGCTGATGCTCTAGCCCTCTTGCATGAGCTTAGATTTTCACGTAACCAGGGGCATCCGATAACGTTGATTGAAGGGGTGATGCAGAACAAGAAACAGTCCATACTCATATTTGATGGGTTATGCAAGGGTATTTTTGGTATTTTGGGTTTATATTTTCGTATGTAATTAATTTTAATTTGTCATTTTTGGTTAATCTAGGCTAGTTTGGGGTTTTTATTTATTTTCAAATTGAATAGGTTTTAGTTATTTTTTGAGAAAGTGAAAAATCCTATTTCGTCACTTTTCTTTAGGCCTTATCTAGAGAGGTCAAAACTTACCCATTTGGGTTAATTTTGGTGTCATTTGAAAAGTTATTTAATTATCTTTTTAAAGAGACCTAAATTTTGAGATTTTAATAAAATTTGGGAAAATTATGTCGAAAATATTGGCATAGTATCACTTGGTGACGGGATTTAATTATTTTAGAGGTACTTAATCACTTGATTTTTGGTGTGGGTTGCAAAGATTTAGGGGTGTACTCGGTTGTAAATCCAAAAAGAGGGTGGGAAAATATTTTTATGAATAATATGTTCATGTAGGCCCCTTTGGCTTTTGGATTTTGGGGATCTTATCCCCTCTATGAATGAAAAATTTCTTCTATCATTTTTTTAGTTATATTATTTGTAGGAAGTCTAGTTAGGTTGGGATTTGGAAAGATTGGCATGAAAAAACTATATATATATGCTTTGTAACTCATATTATTGATGAAGGAATTGATTATTGAAGGGAATTGTAAGGCCTATAGCTGTTTTGTTCTCTGGTGTGACTCCAATTTTTTTTTATGATGAATAATGATTTATTGAAAAAGAAAAAAGAGGGGGGGGGGGAGGATATACAACCGAGGTGGTCAAGAAGAAAAAAGGAAAAAAAGCTAGCCCAAAAGAGATAGGAAGTATGATATATACAAGAATACCAATCCCTCATAAGATCATTAAAAGAAAGATCCTTAAAATCCATTAATGCTATGGCCCATGAAGCAACCTCAAATGTGATGGATTCAATGACCTTAGGAAGTGATTGAGAAACTCCTTGAAAGATTCTTTTGTTACGCTCCTTCCATATGCCCTAGCATATCTCATGGAGAATGAGAAGCTAGAACTTTTTTCCTCTTGGCTGGGAGCTTGGAATATACCATTGCCTTAAAAGATTAAGAAGGGAGGAAGACCTGACCCAAGAAAGAGGAATAGAGGATAAAAAGTGATTCCAAATGCTTCTAGAGAAAGGACAATGAAGCATGATGTGTCCACCAGATTCCCCAGTTGACATGTTTAACACCCAAATGTGTGGTGATAAAATCATATATGGGTGCTTCCTTTGGAGAAGATCCATGGTATTCATCTTACTAAAAGCTGCAATCCAGAAAAATGCTTGAACCGGGGGGGGGGGATAGATTTGACCGGAAATGGAGAAGAAGAGGGGATAGAGGGGGAGGGGAGGATGCTTTCAACCCCTAGGTGTGATTCCTAGGCAATAGCTAGTGTAACTCTAGTTGGTATCTTCTTATCTTTTTATTTTATTTTATTTTTGTTTTTTTTTTTCATATAGATACTCCATCAAAGAAAAATATTAGAGCCTTGGTCCTACATCAATTTGGTATCAGAGTGTAGCTTGGAGATGGTTTTTGATATTAGGACCATATTTGTTTTTCCTCCCAAGAAGGCAATCAAGATTCTGATTAGTGATATGTATGAGGTGAACTAATTTTCACAAGTTTCATTGAATATGCTATAAATCAATGATATTGTGAATATTCTAAAGGGGGTTTAGTTATTCAATTCGAACAAAGAAAACATGTTAACGGTACTGATTACAAAATTGTTTCTTTAGAAGGCTATAGATGGTGCTAGGAAAGCAATGGATTGATGAAAGAAATGTTACTTTTGATGAGGAGACATATATCTTGAATATTTTTATTCATGATCTTTGGTAAATCCTTAACGGCCTACTCTAATAGTGCAATCAACTTTGGAAAGAAAGAGAGAAGAAATTGTCAAAAAAGTTGATGATGAGCCAAATCTATATCCTCTAAATCGACCTGCAACTTTGATGGAATAGTCAAATGTCTTAGGTGAGCTAGTTTGGCAAGAGACGATGCAATAAACTATTTAGACTTCTTTTTTGAATGAGGTGAAGGAATCCACCATAAAATAATCGACAAGAAAATTAATGAGTTTTTGTTTGATTGTTGTGATGTGATATCAAATGAAGTACTTGAAAAAACATATTTTGAGCTTTTTCCAAGACAAACCAACAATTTCAATTATTGGAAAAGGGTTTGACATTGTGAAATTCATCCTAGACAAGCTACAGGGTTAAGCTCTCTAAGTTATCCAATGATGTTGTGATGTAGAATGACTAACTATTTGCTCTAGAAGCTTGAACTAATAGAGGGAAGTGAATTGATCCCTTTATCTTATAGCCCAGGCTTGGCTAGGCCCTTGGTTAGACCGTCTTTCGTGGGACCCACTTCACATGGGTTCTACCTCACACGAGTCGCTCATCTCTCATGGGTCGCTCCACCTCGAGTGTGCCTCCATCTCACATAGGTTGCCTGTTAGAGCTCAGTGTGAAAATGCCCTGGCATTAATCACCACTGATGAAGAGTTTCGAACACGAGACCTGTTGCTCTGATACCACTTTGATGCAGGGTGACTAACTGCTTGCTCTAAAAGCTCGAGCTGATAGAGGGAGGCAAATCAATTTCTTTATCTTATAGCTCAGGTTAGGCCAGACCCTTGGCCGTACCTTCCTTCGTGGGCCCCACCTCACATGAGTCTTGCCTTGCACGAGTCGCCTGTCTCCTATGGGTCCCTCCACCCCAAGTGTGCCCTTGTCTCATACAGGCTGCCTCACTTGAGCTTGTTATGAAAATGTCCTTGCATTTGAATCAGGGGAGAATGTGCAGAACAAGTAAAAACCCATACTCAGGTATGATGGGTTATTCAAGGGTAATTTTGGTATTTTGGGTTTTATATTTTTATATAGCAATGATTTTTAATTATGCTAGTTTTAGGTTAATCTAGGTGAGTTTCTTGTCAATAAGTTTGGGGGTTTTTATTCTATTTTCAAATTGAATAAGTTTTATTTATATTTTGGAAAAGTAAAAACTCCTATTTGTGTTACTTTTCTTTAGGTGTTATGTTGGGAGGTCAAAACTAACCTGTTTGGGTTGATTTTGGTGTCATTTGAATGGTTATTTAGTTTTCTTTTTAACAAGACCAAGATCTTGAGATTTTGATGTGGTTTGGGAAAGTTATAAAATATTGACAAGGTATCACTTGGTGATATGATTTAATTATTTTATAGAGATTTTTTTAGGATGTCTAGTTAAAGGTGGGATTTAGAAAGATTAACATGTAAAAGCCATATATATGCTTTTCAACTTAAATTATTGATGAAGGAATTGATTATTGAAGGACATTTCAAAGCCTATAGCTGTTTTGTTCTTTGATGTGACTCCAGAATCTTGAAGCTGTTATTCTTTCAACTCTATGTGTGACTCCTAGGCAGCAACTAGTGTGACTCTAGTTGGTATCTTCGTCTCTTTCTCTATTCTTTGTTTTCTATTATTTTCTTTACTACAAATTACTCCATTAAAGCAAAAGATCAAAGCCTTGGTCATGCACCAAAGCAACCTTATTAGTTGGATTTCTAGCATGTAGAAAGGGCCATGGAAACTTGTCCACATCATTACCAAATGCAGACATTGGTATGCAAGGTGGCCTAGGGCCTTAAATGTACTGTGTTATGTGTCTAAGAGGAATCTAAACAAGGTCCAAATAGGCTGGAAAACCCTTACTATATGGACTAAATAGATTAAAGAAAGACAAAAACAGAACTAGGACATCACAAAAAAATAAGGTTAGGCCTTTTAGATAAAGGGAACTTTGCAGTATAATAGGGTTATGAAAGAAGAAGTAAACCCTAAAATTCCATAGCAATTAAAACACTAAAAATATAAAAAACACCCAATACTCAGGTCTGTGTCAGAAAAATACAGCAAAACAAAGGTTTGTAAATCACTTGATTAACTAATAAAGAAGGAGAAGAGCACCAATAGCCCAGTGGAATGGTGTTAGGGAGGTCTGGCTTCAACCTAAGAGAGAATAGGGAGACCCAGGCTTTTTAAAGCTTTTCAAGGTGGGTTGCTTGTAGGGCTGAATGTGGGTTAGAATGGTGTATATGTCTCTCACCTTCAATTTGGCAATGATACCTTGGTGTTTTGTAGAGATTCTGTTAATCATATGAGATACTTATGGTGTGTAATAAGATGTTTTGAAGTGGTTTCGGGCTTACGAGTAAATCTATCCAACAATAGGTTGTTTGGTGTGGGGCAGGTGTCCAACTTGAGCAATATGGTGGAGGTGTTGGGTTGTCTAGTGGACTCCCTTTTGTCTTCATTTTAGGGCTTTCTCTTGGGACATTCTTCAAGTGAAAAAATTCTTGAACCCTGTCATTAATAGGATTCAAAGGTGATTGGTGGGATGAAAAGGTATGCATGTATCTAAAGGAGGTAAAGTGACTTTGATAAGGTCGGTGCTTGCTAGCCTCCCTACTTACTATATGTCTCCTTTTGTTATCCTATCTTCGGTTACTGCTCAGATTGAAAGGATGCAAAAAAATTTCTTATGGGAGAAATGGAAAGGCTTTGAAAGTCCTCATTTGCTTGCTTGGGAAGATGCATGTTTGCCCCTGAAGTTTGAAGGGCTTTGTATTAGAAGAATCCGAGATTTTAATCGTGCTCTTCTATCCAATTGGTTGTGGAGGTTCAGGCTTGACGACGGAAGTCTTTGGAGGAGTGTGATTGTTGCCAAATACGGGATTGCTAATAAATGGGAAACTAAGAAGGTATTGGGTGTTCATGGGGTAAGTTTGTGGAAGGGTATTTCCTCTCTTTAGGCTTTGTTCAAGTAGGCGATCTCCATGGACATAGGAAGGGACAATGATACTCATTTTTGTCATGACAGATGGTGTGGTCCTAAGTCGTTAAAGAGGAAGTTCTTAGGATGTTTTCCCTTGCGATAAATAAGCAAACCCTTGTTGTGAGTTATTGGAAATCGTGGGTGGATTTGAATGGATGGAATATCCCCCTTAGACATTATTTGAATGATTGGGAGATTGACCAAATGGCATGGCCAATTAATGTTGTGGAGCATTATCACCCATGTGACGATAGGGAGGATAGGCGAATATGGCTCTTCGGTAAAAATGGTGTTTTCTCGTTGAAATCCTCTTATGGCTTCATTGTAATGCGGGAATAATCTGAATTTAACTAGATCAGGATTTGATGAATCAAAGCGCCCTCTAAAGTTCTCTTTTTTGTGTGGACGGTTATCAAAGATCACATTCTTACATTGGGCTTTCTCGAAAAAAGAGGCCTTATCCTCACGAATGTGTGCCCCTTTGTCTTAAGGATGCTGAAATGCCCTCTCATATTTTGTTGCATTCCCCTTTTTTTGGGGAAGTGTGGTCCTCGGTCTTAATTGAGGCCAATGTGATGTAGGTGTTCTTGGATAGCTGCCCCTCTCTACTTTAACAATGGTTCTCTCCCTGTAATAGCTGAGAAGGAAAGGTGCTTTGGCTAATGTTAATCTCGGTAGTTTGGTGGTCTATTTGGCTTGAAAGGATCAATCGAGTTTTTGAGAATTATGCAGAGCCTTCTTACAAGGTCTTTTTAAGGGCAAAAGAGAGATGTTTTTTGTGGGTGTTTAGTTGTAAAGAGTTTTTTTGGCCTTTCTTTTGTTGATATTAAGGTTGGTTGGGTTAATATGGTTAAAGGCTACGAGCTCCCTTAGTTTTTTGTTGGGATGCTTGCTGTTTTTCGGCTTTGGGGATGCGTTATCCCTTTCTATTAACAATATTTGCTTTATCAAAAAAAAAAAAAAAAAAAAAATTGGTGCCTTCAATAATAACATGATTGAATCCAAGAGGGATGGCCAAGGAATGTCCATCTTAGCAGCAAAACATTTGGTATCAAAGGGGGAGGGAGCCTTCAATGGTGAAAGACAACTTGACCTTGCTAGGGATATAGTATTAACAACCCCTTTTATCTGTTAAACCCTAAACTAAAATAACCTACTAAAAACAGAATTTCGGTCACCTATATATACCCCTTCAGTAATTTGGTCATAACTTATCCAAATCACCTCGGATTTGCTCAATCTTGGTCTCGTTTGAAAGGTAACTGAATAACCTTTTGAATGACACTAAAATCAAACCAAAAAGGTAAGTTTTGACCTTGAAAATTATGGGCTAAAAGAAAGTTATGGAATTACAACTCAAAATAATTAAAAACCTAAAAATATAAATCGTAACTCCAAAGTAGACCCCATTTGTCATCCATGGTTCTTGTTTCTCATGGATGCTCCCGCATCATTCTCCATTGGTGGGAAAAATTTCGACCACGAACTTGTTGAAGAAGAACTCCTCTTGCTTGGTCTTGAACTTGGTGGTGATGAGGTCATATTTCTGAAACCAACAACATTGTTTATTGACTTCTTCAATTTATTGAGCTGGTAGTTGATAAAACGGTTCAAATGGGAGAAGTAAATAGTCAACCCTTGTATGTGAAGGAAAGTTTGTTTTGCATAGTATTGGAACTTGTTTTCAGCTCCCTTTTCTTCAGATATTGGGGCAACAATTGTACATGTATTAACAAGTACAACTGGTTCATCAGCAAGTTTTGTACTTGTCTTCATTGTCCAACTCATTTATATCTCATCAGCGATATTGAAATCCACTTCATCTGAAGTCTTGTTGGCCTCTTCGTCGGTTCTCTCATTGGATGTTTGTTCAGTAGAAAGTTGCATAATGGATTAATTGGACTCATCTACTGAAGTTGCTTCAGCTAGCATGACATCAACAAACTCTAGGCTGCTGCAAAATATTGCAAGGCATTCCTTAATGGCTACCATCCATTCCTTAATAACCATCAACTCATGTCTCATATGCTCTTGCCGTTGCACTTCAAAATCATGAAGCCTCTCTTTTGAAGGAGTTCTCGTTTGTCACATAGAATAAGATTTCACCTTGGAGCATAAATGATATCAAAAGTAATATCAAACCTTCTTTTCCATTTGATTGTTGCTAGCTCCTCCATCATCTCTTTGAGTTAAGCTCTTATAGAATCCTCTGAAGATATTGCAATAGATCTTTATATTGGTAGAAAGATTTCTTATCCATGGCCAATGTGTTTGGAATGCTCTGATTCAGACCAATGTCGCTTTCCTCATGTGGGAATTGTGGTGGGATAGGGCCTCGACGGTTGATAATCTAATCATAAGAGGTATGATCATCCCGAAGTGGTGTTGCCTGTATTTGGCTGTAGGGAAAACTGTTGGACAAATCTTCATTCATTGTCTTTGGGCTGTTCCTTGTTGGATCCACTTTCTTTCTCACTTCGGTGTGAGCTGGGTTCAACCAAATTCTGTTAGAAGCCTCCTTGCTTGTTGGTCGGCGCAGTTCATGGGTAACAGTAGGAGATAGAAAGGCAGATGTGGGATATGGTGCTTGCAACCATATGTTGGGCTATCTAGGAAGAGTGGGATAAGAGAGTCTTCCAAGATGAATCGAGGCCACATCACAGTACTGTTGATGCTATCCTTACTAGAATCTATGGTTTGATGTTCGATTCCAAAAATAGGAAGGGCCCCCCATTCGATTCCTGGATCTTGAATTGGGAATCTCTCATTTGCTAGCCATAGTGGCTATCCATTGTGTCTTTTTTTTCCTTTGCATTTCGCTAGCATTTCTCATGCTGTTTCGCTATTGCTTTGTGTTTTAATAAATTATCTTACTTTTTTTTTAAAAAAGAGGTCTTATCCGTGGTAAAAAATTGTGAATTTGAATCAATTTTCTTTAATACCAATTGATGTAGGATGGTCTAAGGCCTCAAATGTCTTGCGGGTTATGGGTCTAAAAGGAATCTAAACAAGGTTCAAATAGGTTGGAAGTAACCCTCAAAATATTGACTAAACAAGTTAAAAGAAAGACAAAACTCAAAATTTCTAGTTGCTGGATAGAATTAGGGATGCAAAATATTCAGGTCTTAGCATATATTCTGGGGTGCAAAATTGGTAATCTTCCGGATTCTTATTTTGGTTTACTCTTGGGTCAAAATTTAAGTTAAGATAGGTTTGGGAACCTGTTGTGGAAAGAATTCCAAAAAGGCTTGATTCCTGGAAAGCTCCTTTGTAGAAATGTTGGTCTTGATAAAAAACTCACTTGCTAATATCCCGAACTACTTCTTTCTTTTTACCGTCTTGGCTTCTATTGCCTCCAAAATTGAGAGGATTTTTAGGAATTTCTTATGGAATGACTCTATGGAGCACACAAAGTTTCATTTGGTTGATTGGAAGAGTGTTTGCCGTCCGGTCAGAGGGGGGCTTGGGGATTAGGATTATTAGGAAGCACTATAAGGTGCTCCTTAGCAAATGGTTGTGGAGATTCGTTATCGATAGAGAGAGTTTGTGGAGAATAGTGGTCATGGCTAGGTATGGTTGTCATTTGGAGTGGAATCCGAAAGATATTAGGGAGGGGTTTGGGGTTTGGAAATCTATTCTCTAAGGCAAGCCTAGTGTTTGGAAGTTCATTAGGTTTAAGCTTGGTTTGGGTGAGGGCATTTGCTTTTCGGAGGATTTATGGTGTGGGGATACGACTCTTAAGCACAATTTTCATGTGTTTTACGACTTAGCTCTGCTCGAGTTTGGGTCGATTGCTGATCACTATGACTCGTGGGAAGGGGGGGGGTTGGGTGCCTAGACTAAGAAGAAACTTGAACTACTGGGAGCTTGAGGAGTTGGAAGGTTTATTGAGGCGGCTTAATGGTTTTATTTCGATCCCGAATGTCAGTGATACTTGGGTTTGGAGTCTGTGTTCAAAGGGTCCTTCACTGCTAAGTCTTTCTATCTCGGTCTCAAGAACTCTGTGGTAAGGTTGTTTCTTCACAAGAGTATCTGGTGATCTGTCTATCCTTCTAAGGTTTGCTTCTTTTTGTGGTCCACTCACTTGAATAAATTTCTTACCCTAGACCATTTGAAGAGTAGAGGCCGAAATTTGGCCAATTGTTGTGTGATGTGCATGAGTGAGGAGGAGACGGTAAATCATCTGTTCATTCATTGCCTGGTGGCGCTTAAGGTTTGACACTTCTTTCTTCTTCAGCTTAATGTTATGTGGCCCTTTCCTTTACCATTTTGTGATCTTATCTCAGGTTGGTGGTTGAGTGACCTAGAAGGGGTTCCTAATACGCTTTGGCCCTTTTTACATGGGGCCATTTGTTGGGGCATTTGGAAGGAGAGGAATAAAAGAATTTTTAAAGGGAAATTCTCCTTTTTTGATGGTTGATACTCTCGATGTTTAGGCAGTTGCAGAATTGGTTATCAGTCTACAAAGATTTCGATGAGGGGCATTGGGATTCTTTTTGGGGCCAATGTTGCCTAGTTCTTGCTTGCTTTGTCTTTGCTGTTGTTCTTTGTCGCTTTTTTTCCTTTTCTGCTCTTTCTTTTTTTTTCTGTTTTTTTTCACCAGCCCGTTGATGTTTATTGTTCTCTTTTGTGGTCCCCACTTTTTAAAGAAAATCCTTCTTTCAAAAAAAAAAAAAAAAAAAAAAAAGCTAGGATTCGACAGAAAATAGGGTGAGGATTCTCAGATTAAGGTTAAATTTTGTAGTATAATAGGGTTATGAAAGAAGAAGTAAACCCTAAAATTTCGTGCCAATCAAAACAATAAAAGTATGTAAAACATCCAATACTTAGGTCTGTCCCAAAAAAAATACAGCATAGCAAAGCGTGGAAAGGAGTAGGAAGAATATCCTATTTGAAGATTTCATTGAATATCTTTATAGTGAAGGATCAGCTAGAAATCATTCAGCATGATGTAAATGTCCCTTAGAGTGGTCGTTGAACAATTCACTATTTTTTATTTATGCAAGATGCCTTGGTGTTATTAAGGGATTCTCTTTCTATTTGTTGTGGTTTGTTTGCCAATAGTTCATTTTCTTATTCTTTAGTGTGATGTTTGTTTTGTTTGAGCCCCCCTGTATTTAATCTCTTCATCAATATATATATATTTTTCTCCCCATGTATTTTATCTATTCTTATTTTTTAGTGTGATTAAACTTCTCGTGGTTTTGGAATTAACCTTTGAATTTTTTCCTGTCATTTATCCAGTTGCAAGCAGCAATTCATTGTTGACTATCTCATGAAATCTATGATTTATATTCCTAAAGCATTTTCTTTGGGTGGGTAAAAAATAATTACATGAATAAAGAAAAGGGGGGAAACACAAGGAAAGTCACCATCCTAACACTATTCTCACCCAAGCATGCTTATTCCCAAAGCATTGGCTGTTCCTTATCTTGTTTAATTTGTGTGCAGTTTTATAAATGGTTTACAGATCTTGAATCAGCCATGAAATCAGAGGTTAGTGCTAATAGTTTTTTGCAACAAGTGTGGTCATTTTAAGCTTTGTATACACGAGCTCTATCACTCCTGATTGTTCTCTTTCTATAAACAGACGGAGGAGAAGTATCGTCACTATGTAAATACGTTAACAGAACGCATTCAAACGTGTGATGGTATCCTTCATCAGGTAAGTGTATGTTCTTCCAATTTGAGTTTTATTGTTTTATGGTAATGTTCTTATGTAGTCTTTGAGTTATATTAATTTGTGGATATTGCCATTTGGCTATGCCATAAGTCAGCTTAAGTCATTGCTTATTGTGCAGGTGGATGATACCCTTGATTTATTTAATGAACTACAGCTGCAGCATCAGGCAGTTGCAACAAAGACTAAAACTTTGCATGATGCATGTGACCGATTGGTATAATCCTATTTTCTGTCCTTGTTGGCATTTTCTTTTGATTCCTTGGATTAGTTCTTCTCAAGGAAAACTTGCTACAGACCATGCAATGTGGTTCCTAAACACCTCTTAAAGCAATCTGAGTGTCTGTTGGCATGGTAGTAAATAAGGCCCCATTTGGGAACCAGTCTCTGGATTCTCTTCTAGAATCAGTAAAATAGATTCTAGAGATTCTACATTTTTTGGAGTCATTCTGAAATTAGATGAGTGGTTGGCAACGCTCAATTCAGAATCTTTTTTTTATTTTCTAAAGAAAAATGCGGTTTGGCAATGACCTGTAAAGAATACCTTTTTTATTTATTTTTATCAGTATCATAAGTAATCAATTTTGTAGTTTCACATGGCATGGTTTAAAATAGTGATGTTTTCCCAGGGATACGAAGTTGAACCAAGATGGTGAAAGGGAAATTCCACGAGAACTGGAACTCAAACAGATGGTTTGGTAGCCATTGTGCATGGAAAGCAACTTCAATGTACTGTGTTGGGCTGATGACAAGATTAACACCTTTAGGTTCTCCCAATTGGAAAAACATGTAACTTTTAGGTAAAGTTGATGAATAACACTCTTCAAGAAGGAAAACAACTAATTCTTTATAGGCTTCACCATTACCTCTTCTCTTTTGACTACTACAGTTCTTTCAAAGGTGCTAACCAGCACTACATCAGATTTTTGCCTAGCCTAGCTTGAGACCTCATGCAATCTTCAAGGCCTTAACATTTTCTGTTTCGAATTGTATCAGCTATCCACTTGTGTTTGTCTTTCTATCAATTTCACTTCAAAAAGATCCCATAGTAGAACACATTAGTTGAGCTTTGAGCTCAATGCCAACTAACAGTTTTCTCATAACATTCGATACAGTCTAGTGAAACCACCATAATTCCTTAAGAATCCCCAATCCATATAACATCAACACTGGGTAAAAAGAGTTCCACACAAACTATTAGATTCTAATAACTTCAATAGCAACGAGCTCAACCATTTAACTTTTTTTTTTTAACAAAAGAAACCTACCTATCAGCAAGGTTCAAAATATCGTTATCGCGACTCGTATCATGGACCCGAGATACAGGTACGTCTTGTGTATCGCAGCTTATTGCGGAGATAGGGCGTCTGAAACGGAGAGATGGGTGAGATACGGGTTAAATGAAGGAATTTTGATTTGAAACTTTAGGATTTGATAGAATAATCATTAATTCACACTTAGGAATCATTAAATAT
>JAOXJP010268827.1:0-20342 GCA_025762735.1 Platanus orientalis | reverse complement strand
ACTCTACACTACTCTTGTCTAGCATATGTTTGATATTATTCTTGAGTAGTTACATTGAAGCACACACTCACTTATGTAAACAATTTTTAAAAAAATTAATAACAACACCAGGTAAATTAAAAAGGGGCAATTTAATTAGTAAATCCTATTCACCCCCCTCTAAGATTACTTTTATTACATTTCAAAGCATCACAAATTACCATAAGTCAACATATATTTAAAAGAATTTATCATGGGAGACATTAGGCTCATGCAAGGAATCCAAAGACATCTAAGAAACATGAGGGTAATATGAAAAATCTGTAAGAGACATTTTATCAAACATTTAGAGTGCAAGAATCAAAATAATTTTTAAAGAGTCAAAGAGGGAAACTCAATCTTCACCATTTCTAAGCATATCCTACTTAAATCATTTTATAGAGTTTCCTAAGCAATTTATACACAACAACATGCTAGTATCATTACATGGAGATCAACATACATCATAATCAATTTCTACATAAGTAATCAAAGCAATTTTTTTATCTTACAATAATATGTTAAGAGATGTTCAACTTCAATTCAAGTATTCATGTATTTCATGGTAAATCATGTTTTCAATGCATTAATAACTATCATGGAAGCTATAGTTCATAGATCCTTAACTTTCATATTTTCAAAACTCATAGAATCTAATATCTTAAAGAAAGACATATACATATAATATAAAACCACTTTTTTATACAAATTAAATTAGGAATTTCTAAGATCCTAGCATAATATGACAAGACTTCTTCACAAATCACCATAAGAGTTGGGGTTTTTAAGCTCCAAGCAAAGGGTTTCGCAAACATGAGAGAAAACAATCATAGAGTCAAGACTTTACCATTACAAGACTTCTAGGAACCCAAAATCAAACAAAAATGAGGTAAGTTTTGTATAACTACTTATCGAAGCTTCTTTTCTTACTTTTCAAGAAGATCTTGGAGAAGAACTTTCTTGCCCTTCCTCTATTCTTTGTAAAATGATGTAAAACTAGTGTAAATTAGATTAAACATGAAGATCTATGAAGAAAATGAGTTAACCTTGAAGATTCTAGAGTTGGGAGTAAAACTTACCCAATTGGGGAATAACCTCATTCTCTTAGCTCAAGAACTTCTCTAACCCTCTCTAAGCCTTTTCCTCTTTGTTCTAATGAGAAAAAAATGACTTAAATGATGTTTAAATAGGGTTTGAGTTATCCTAGATGAGTTCTCACATGTGTGGGGGTCAAATGGAAGCACATCACATAGTAAATGGCACAAAAATGTAAATTTTCGGACATTTTTTTGCATTATGGGCGTTCTGTGATCGATCATGGGGTTATGATCGATTAAGGGTTGTGATCAATCATGGACTTTGTGATCAATCATGATTTTATATATTGACACTCTTCATGATCGATCATGGGGTTTGTGATTGATCACAGGCACTACCAGTGAGGTATGCCCCTTGTGCATGATCGATCAAGACTTGGATCACGGATGCAGAATTTTCTATTTGGACACATGATAGTAAAATGGGTATAACTTTCTCTAGAAAACTCCATTTTATAAACCGTTTATTGGTTTGGAAACTAGACTCAAATAAATTTATAAAAAGTATGGATCATACCATAGTTTTCTCAGGATTGGTGTCAGTGGGTTCGAAAAGTTTCCCTAACTACGCAGGCCTGTCAGCACAAACACCTTTAGGAGAATTGGCATAACTTCTTCTAGGAAACTTGGAATTGTACACCATTTATTTTTATGAAAAGTAGACTCCTATATATTTTCATCAAGGTATGACATGATCTCAAATTCTTTCGAAATTGGTGTCAGTGGACCCACGAAGTTACTCCAAATGCGAAATGAGGATAACTTTCGAACTTGATAGGTTTAAGGCCTAACTTGGGTTTTACACTTCTAATTTGCTCCAATGGGTTCCTAAGTCGCTCTATGGTCTGTACAAATATTTAAAATGACAATTTTACCCTTATAAGAGTAAAATTACATTTTTACCTTTTAAGTGAAATACGGGTCATTATAGTAAGGCTCATAAGAAAGAAAGGACATATGGAAAGGAAAGAACAACATATAATTTTTAAAAGTAAAGTTCATAAGGTATGTAAAAAACAATAAGTGTTAAGATAAGAAATGGAAATACCTAAGTCTCCTAAGTGAAGGAGAAATTCTTGAATAAGATAAGAAATTGTCGTGAAAGGAAAAGTAAGTACCCAAGCTTCCAAAGAAAAGATGAAAGAGAAAATGAATGATGTTGAATAAGATAAATGGGAAGTTTCTATGAAAGCAATAATGTAAATGTTAAGGATTAAGGTAATGACAGACTTGTTGAATGTAGAAGTTGAATTTCTTATGTTTCATAATGTAAATGTTTTGTTAAGATTGTTAATTGTTTAAGAATGTTGCATGTCTATTTTGAAATGATTTGTATACGCCTATTCATGTGAGAAGGTATAGATTATGTATGAAAAATGATAGAAAATGCTTATTTGGATGCCCACTAAGTATCTTCACTATAGATGGATTATAAAATGCTTATCATGTAGTTGTATGCACATATTGTCATGCATATGTATTAGAATAATGCTTTGAATTAGTAGTATCATGTATATTTCCATGCAAATGTATTAGAAGAATGCTCTAGATTAGTAAGATCATGCATATTTCTATATATAAACCATCTATGAAGAATCATGAAGATAAATTACTTGAAATCTATGATGCATGATAGCTAATGAATGTATACTTGCACATGTATAGATGCTGAAAATTTGTTATGCAATCTATATGAAAATATATTAAGTATTTTATATAGAAAGATCTGTGCTTTACCCATCTAGTTCCATTTTAAGTTTTATATACCTACTTACGAGTCATGGAACACACCCTTCCATACCATCTTTCAGGTGAGATATGATACAAGTGTTTTGCGTTAGAGCACTTGGTGTTTGGAGGAGGACACTTTAACGACTGTCATCCTTAGTTTTATTTTCAGCACTAATATAGTATTTTCATTTCATAGTAGATATTGTTTATTGAGTTGTGTTAACCTTAGAATTAAGGGTTTATGTTTTGTAATACATTTATATAAGAAGTAGTTGGACTATGTTTATTTGATATTGGAGATGTTGACAGAGGTTTTATGTTCTATAGATGATGGATGAGCTTTATTTCCATTGCACATGTGATGTTAGTGTTTTATTCTTATTCCATTGTGTATGTTATGTTTAAGATTTTAATGTCAAGGTTAAATGCAAAAAGAAGAAGAAGAAGAAGTGAACGGATTGTGGATTCAGATAGTAGCGGCTAGGATTCACACCTATATAAGGCCATGAATTTAGGGTCATTACACCAAGTACTTGTGGATCGGTCCACATGCCCTGTTCTTTGCATTTTTTGTTATTTTTGTTGTTCTTTAAGATCTATACTATGAGGAGTTTCTTATTAGTGTAATTTTTTAAAGTTATTAATCCCATGTCAAAGGGTGTATGTAGTTAACTTGGTATATAGGACTCAAATAATGCAATGTAAAGTCATGTATAATGTAATGAGTCTATAAATCAAGTAATTGAGTCCAAATCAAAACATAAGTCAAAAAGCTTCAACTGATGACTAGAGAAGGACTACTTGAATATAGACATGAGCTTCAAGCTTGGCACATCATGTAAAGTCAATAGGAAGGTTACATTAGCGAAACACTATCCTTCAAAGCTCCACAGGCAAAAACAAAGGTAAAAATGAAGGTATAGTAGTGTGTGTGAGTGTGATACCATACCCAAAAGCCTATGATGGTTTAGAAGACCACCCACTCACTTAGAATGGTAAACTCACACATAATTTGGACTAAAATGAATTCAAAAAGGTAAATACATGTTTATAGACCAAATTAAGGGGGTTTGGGGGCTGTTGCCGAAAACCTAGGATTTGGGATTGATCTAGCCAGGGTAGGATCAATCTAGTAGTGTTAAAACCCTGTTCTAACATTGTAGACATTCTTGGATTGATCTCAAATATCTTGGGAGCGATCCCAAAATGCCAATTCTCGGGTGTAGACCATCCCAGATAGATCCCAAGTGGCATGAATTCAAGTTTTGGGATCTTGAGCACCCATGATCGATCACAGAAAAGTCTAGATCGATCCTAGGTCTAACAAATGGAAAATATTTATTTGAAAATTTACTAAATCTTAAGGACTTTGTGACCATTGTACACCCAATCTTTTAAGGTTTCAAACCCTCTATATAAGGTCTCAAAAACCTTGAGAAAATTAATGAAAACACTTTGTAAAAGTTGAGGCTTACGACTCTTTATTGGAAAATCAAGTTATGGTTTCGTTCTTGAGAAAAAGGGAGAGGTTTTCCTCTTTATTTTGATAGGGTGAGTTTAACCACAATTCATTTTACTCTATAGTCACACTTAATCAAGGAGGATCACACACTTAGGGTTTCAAACCTTGAAATCCCAACAAAAGCTCCAATAGCATAGAACCTTCATGAGGTAATCCTTATTTAATATATCTCTAGAGTTCTAATACTTGACTGCATATCATCCTACATAGAGGACTAATTCACTGAGCCCTTCATAGTTATATTAGCATATTTTAGAGGCATTTGACTGAGATTATATTCCTCACATTCATATACCTAAAGAAATTTCACTAAGCCCACCATAGTAATATTAGCCTATTTAGAGGCATTTGACTGAGATTCTTATTCCTCATATTCATATACTTAGAGGAATAATTCACTGTGCATTTTATAGTTAAATTAGCCTTCTCAGAGGCATTGAAATTTGAAATTATATTTCATATTACTCTTATATACTATTGAGTATTCGCTGGAGCCACTGAAGATGGGATAACCTTTGTCAGAGACAACGAAGAGGTTGATCACACTTGCCAGAGACACTGGGTGTGGAATTAAGTGACCATGGTTCACTTTGACTGAGTTGTATGTATGTTTCTTAATTTACCTATAACAATGGATACTATTAACAAAAATTAAGTTGGCTCAGTGAAGAGCTTTTGAGAGTAAATGTAGGCTTGGATTTGGCTGAACCACTATAAATTTGTTGTCTCGTGCGCATGTTGTGTTTATGCTTTCTTGTTAATTGAACAGTTATACAAATTGAATAATTAATAGAATTCAATTAACACATGATAACTTGACATATCAATTAATTAAGTTAAGTGAAAGGAAACTGGGACAAATTATTTCTATTTGAAATTAAATTAATTCAAATAAATCAAAGTATAAAAAATTAATAGGGCGGTGTTTGCTTTGAACCATTAAACATAGATCTAGCTTGAACTGGGTGGAACTAAAATAAAAAATAAAAATTGACATAATCCTATTCACCCCTCCCCTCTAGGATTATTAGAGACTTGTCAACACCAAATTTTGGCCCAAGGTCCAGAAGTCTCTTTCAATGAGTAGCACTAACTCTATAGAATTGACCTTAGGCATCCTAGGAAACCAAGGTAGTTAGATGATCTTCCATTTTTTGGTCATTCTCATTCTTTCCTAATTTGGCATTCTAAACCCCTAATTTTTCTAAGATCTTTGTTGGACCCACTTTCTTCATCTTCTTATCACATCTCCTAATCTCATAGCTTTATGAATGGTTGCTTTAAGTTCGGTTACATCTATACTGAAAATTACGATTTTACCCATCATTAAAGTTGGACCACCGAATCTCATTGTACAAGCATCGAACAATCAATCAGGTGTCGCAAATGTGTCCAGAATGGTCCAAAACCCAGAAATTGAATATTTGATCAACAAATTCTATCATATCATGTTTCAGCGAATCTTGGTCCTTGATTTGTAATATTTCAAAATCTGATCAAAATACACCCTAAATGATCAATCTAACATCATAGATGCATCCAGAACGTCCTGAATCTTTGAGATAAAGTGTTCGATCATCCAAATCCATTGTTTCAATTTTTTGTGAATCTCGACCCTTGATTTAGAATCTTTCAAATTCTAAACAAGATTCACATCGAATGGTCAATTAAACACTTTAGATGGATCCGGGATGCCTCTAAACCTTGGGGTACTAGAAACAACCTTCAAAGTCCATTCCTAAGCCTTTCATCACATCGTAGTAATTTGTGATCGTCTGATATAGTACTTTGAGATTTCAAATTCAAAATCAGACCCCACCATAACGATCAACACCATCAATTTAGCCAAGGGAGTGGGTCCAATTGAACCTAACAATTTTGAATCAATAAATTCTCAAGTGGGGCCGCCAAGTTACGATATCCCGCAACAAATAGGAACAAGTCCATTTTCATGACATGTGGTGCAATTTTTTCTAATTAGAAAGTAAAATCAAATCTGATCAAATCTTAATTCAATTAAAAAAATCAATTAGAATAAGATCAAATAATCTAAAATCTAATCAAATAATCTAATAAAAGCAAATGAAATAAAATACAATAAAAATCTTTCCTAAATATCTTATTCCCAAATTGTATATAAAGACTCTTCTCTCATTTCTAAAGGACACGGTTGAAATCCCTCAAAGAACCTCTTCTCTCTCTAAATTTTCTCATGGATAAAAACCCTAAGACCCTTCCCCTCTCATTACGATTAAAAAAAAAAACCTAAGATCTCTCTCTCTCTCTCTCTCTGAGTCTAGTGTTAGAATCTAAATGCTAAAGGTGATGCTGCCCCAAACCAACAAAGAAATCCATCATTCACGACAACATTGGGGGTGTGATCCTCCCATTTTTTACTTTCATTTATATCATATTTTAATATATGTTATTTTTAACAATGTGATTTGAATTCATTTTTCTTATGTTCCTTTTTTTTTCTTGTATATATGTTATTATTTCTTTTGTTAGATCCATAGTTACTTCCTTTTAGTGGGACTGCACCGATTTTATTCATCTATATTGTTTTATTTTGTTTTGTTATTTATTGTTTTTTTTTTCTCTCTTTGATTCTCAAGCTCATTTTTTATTTTATTTTACCTTTTGTTTTGTTTTATACACCGCCCTTCAAGTTGATTCATCCATGTGCAATAAGCATGCTACATGGCATCCCTATGGCTTAATGATACATGTACATTTTATGTCTCTTGGTAAACTCAAAGCCATAAATCGGTTACTCCACCAAAAGTTACCGAGTTGGTAAATCTGACTATTGGGAAGGTTATAAAACTATGTATGTGTATGTGTTTATTCTTGTCATTGGATGAGTGCATGCCTTTCTCGTTTTCAACCACCTCTTCAATGCTTTTCATCCATGGGATCTAAAGGTCTGATCACTATCCATACCTAAAGTCAAGGTATTATTGTGGCATACCTGATCCTAAGATGGGAACCTAGGAGATGGACATGGGTACTTCCCATTTCATTTCATTGTCACCACATTGGTTGTTGGGCATATTTGCAACTGGCTATACCTTGTCCACATAGAAACAAAAACAGAAGGTTATAACTGCAAGGTGTGGGAGGTTTAGGAAGTTGTATTTCGTTTCTGTTATGATTATCTTGTTGTTGTACAAAGTTCTTGTGTTGCAATTTCATGTGTAAATGTTGATGTGTATCATAGCTTATGTTTTCAGGTTGTCATATTGCCTATGCCAAAATCTAAACCAAACCGTGACTCTAGATATGGATTAAACCCCAGACTTCATTTGATTTAGACCTAACTCAAATTAGATCTAAACCAAGCCAAAATTCTTTATGGTTGAATCCTAGTATGCCCATATGTAATCTAAATTCTAATCCGGTTTAGCCTAGAAATGGACCATGTGGGTTTGGTTTAGAAAATTTAGAATTAAGAAGGGTTCAAGATCAGTTTAATTTGAATTGATTTAGTGCATCTTGTCTAGTAAACTTTAGGGTTGTCTTTCCAAAATACATTCCAAATGATGTCAACTTGTAAATTGATCCCGGTACTTCCAAATTGGTTCAAGACATAAAATTTAATAGTGTATAATTTTTACAGTTTTACGTGTTGTGCATTTGATTGATGGTCAATTCATATTTGATGAGTTAGTCAAGATGGAGATACTTGATTTGTGGTTTATGTCTAGTTAGCTTACATCTTAGAATATTTTTTTTCTTTGACTAACCCTTGAGGTATTATGGCTATGTGGGAAGATACTTAAGGTACACACTTCTAACCCCAATTCCTTTTATTAAATATTTTATGTTAGAAAAACATGTACGTAGAAAATTGATGATTAGATAAATTAAAAGCTCATTTTATAAACAAAATTATGCACACACACTAGTTAGCTAGGATAACTCACTCCACATGCATAATATGTTTTGGTAAATGAAATTCACCTTGACACACACCACACAAACGGTTTAAGTAGGTAACCACATATGTAGATGGACCGGGGTGCCTAACACCATCCTCGGTTCATAACCAAACCACTTGCCCAGAACCTTTGAGTTGACCAATTTGAAATGAAGTCAAACATTTCAAAAGAATTTTAAAATAATATTATTTTTTTATAGATATCCAGTCACATCTTAAAAAGGGTTGGTGGTGACTCTTAAAACATTGTGGGTTAAACCCAGGATGAGTGGATCACTTTTCTAAAAGGTTCACTAGTCGCACGAAAATTGAGGCCCACAAGACTAAACTTTAAAATTCAATTGGTATCAGAGCCAAAGTTGTGGGTTTGAATATGCCAAGTGGTTACAGGGGGGAGGGGGATTGTTAGGGTTATGAGACCAACAATATAGCGCATGTGGGGGGACCTCATACTTGTTACCCTTGTGAACTCATAGGACTTAACTCCCTAATGGAGTGACTGCCACGACCCCTAGTATAAAACCTTAAAAGGGTTTCGCCTCCCTTTTTGAACAACAATTGTTTTCAAGCTAAGATGGAAAACCCCAGTCCTAACAAGTGGTATCAGAGTTGATTGCTATAAAGGGCTTAACATCCCGACCTAGATCCTAGAACCACCTTATAGCTACCAAAGACGAAGGATATTTGACCAATAGGTCATCATTCTTTGATAGAACAAACTACACCTATTGAAAGGCTCGCATGATCATTTTCCTCAAGGCAATGGACTTAGGTGTTTGAAACTTTGTTGTACACAGATGGACTAAACCAACTAAGGAAAAAAAAGGACTGGGACACAAATGACAAAAATACATATAGAGCTAACTACAAAGCACTATATGTTAGTGTGTGTGTGTGTGCCATTAGGCGGATTTGTAACTTAGAATTAGCCAAGGAAGCATGGAAACTTCTAGAGATAACTCATGAAGGCACAGGCATAGTAAAACTATCTAAGCTTAAAATGCACACCTCAAAATTTGAAGCTCTCAGGATGGAAGAGGATGAATAATTCATCAAATTCCACACTAAACTTCAAGACATAGTTAACTCTATGAGTGGTCTTGGAGAAACTGTGTTGGACTCTAAAATTATTATAAAAATTCTTAGGTCCCTACCGAAAAGGTTTCACCTAAGATCACAACCATAGAAGAGAGTAAGGACATAGATACAATAAAAGTGGAAGAACTAAAAGGATCCCTTCAATCATTTAAACTTAAATTACAACCTATTAGTAAGAAGAAATGAGTTGCTCTTAAGGCTAAAGAGCAATCTAGCCAAGACGAGAAATTCAATGAGAATTTTGTGTATGTGGCTAAGAATTTTAGAAGGTTCTTTTACAAGAATACAATAGACTTTATAAGAGGTAACCTCAAGAATAGAAATCCCCAAGGATGAACCCCTTTGCTATGAATGCAAAGGTCATGGGAACTTCATTACTGATTATGCAAACAAGAAGAACAAGAAGACCAATAACAAGGTCATGGCAGCCACTTGGGATGATGATTCGGATGAATCAGATGTTAAATCCTAAAGTAGTGAAGATGAGTCTTCACAAAGCGTTAGTATAATACCCCACATCCAATTTTGGTAAGTTCTAAAGTGTTGGACCCAACATCATGTATCTATATATGGTACCCTTGGTATATGGGAGCAAGAGGGCTAACCTTAGTGCTCTAGAGGCCTAAGCATGGCTTAGGAAAGAGTAGGAGAGTATTGATGCAGTTGGATTGAAATTTAAGACCCAAAATAGAAAATTCCAGAATTTGAACTTGGTGATCAATCATCAAGGTCATGATCGATCACCAAAAACGATGATTGATCACATGCAGAACATGCCCAGAAGAGAAATTTTCCATATACTATGCACCATATCCATGATCGATCACCAGAGGACAAAATTATCCTTGGGATTCGTGCTAGAACGTGATTCGATCCCGATTTGGTGTGGGACCCACACGTGATGATCCAAACCCTATTTTACTCCATTTAGAGATAAAAGAACATAGAAAAAAGGAAATTTAGAAAGGATAAGGGGACTTGAAAAAATTGGGAAAGGAGAAGAGAGCTTCTTCTCCAAGGAGCAAGGTGAGACAAAAAATCTCAAATCTAGCTTAGTTTGTAGCTAGTTTTCAGTTTTTCTTAATAGATTGTTGCAGATTCATGGATTTTGACTATAGATTTGTGGTTTAATATCATAGAAAGGAAGGAATATGAAAGGGAAAGAAGTTTGGGTTGAAAATCTCTTGGATTAAAGAGAATAGAAGCATTTAATAAGTAGATATATTGAATTTACATATGTTTTGCTTACTCTCTAGGTTCTTAGATGTCATTGTTTTGAGAGATTGATTGTATGGATGAGTTTTCTTATATGTTTGTGGAATCCTTTGATAGGATCTTAGAAAACCCTTGCCTATTGTTGTGATTTGCTAAAAGATTAAGTGATTTCCTTGTAGGATCTTAAAGATCCCTATTTTAGATTATAAGGGGAAATGGTTTTACAAAGTATACCTATGCAACTTCTTAAGACATTGAATCTAATGAATTTTAGAGTTTATAAGTTAAGTATCTATGAGTTGTTGGCTTCCATGAAAGTTATTAGTGAATGTTAAAGCTTTGCTGATAGGGAAAGCATGAATACATGAATTGTGGAAAGGCCCCTTTTTGAAAATGAGATCATTAGCTACCTTTATTATGGAAAGGTTTAATTATTCTATGATGGACGATTTTTAACTTGTTTTTCTATAACGCAACCTTTGAATTTTTTCAAGGAATTAGCCTTTTGCATGACATTAACCAAGCTTTTATCACCATAATTCCTAAAATAAGAAAAAGACCTGAAACCATAACTTACTTTAGACCTATTAGTCTCTAAATACTCTCTATAAAATCATATAAAAAACATTCACAAATAGATAAAAACAAGTAATCCTAAACATTATCTCTCCCTACCAAAACACTTTCATCCAAAACCACCAAATCCCTAACAACAGTTATCATTGCCCATGAAATTATCAGGTTCTCTAATAAATTTAAATCCTCACACAACCACGTTGCTATTAAATTGGACATGAACAAAGCTTTTGACAGTGTTGAATGGTACCTCCTCTTAAGTGTCATGAGAAACCTTGGATTCAGTCAACGTTGGATTAAATATATCCATAATTGCATCTTATTGGTCTCCTATCAAATTCTCATCAACGGCTCCTTTGGTGCCTCATTCATCCCAACTAGAGGTCTTCGACAAGGTGATTCACTTTCCCTTTCCTTTATCTCATTTGTGCGAAAGGCCTCTCTATTTTTCTCACTCATCTTTAGGATGAAAATCTTATCTCTAGAAGTAAAAGTCATAAATTAAGCCCTCCCATCTGCCACCTTGTTTTTGCTAACGATAGATATCTTCTCAAAAGCCTCTCTTTTAGAACTAGACCATATTTTCGAAGCTCTTGATTCAAAAAAGCCTAAGGTCAATATGTGAACTTTGATAAATCATAGTTAATTTTTAGCAAGCAAATCCCTAAAAAAATCCTAGAAAATCATCTTCAATGTTATCAAAATCAAGCCACCTCAATCTCTCTCCAAATATCTAGGACTTCCTTCCTCTATCAGCAAATATAAATCGATCTATTTTCTTACATTAATGAGAAAATTGCTTATAAAATTCAAGGCTGAAATTGTAACCTTTTTCAAGCTAGAAAAGAAATCCTTCTCAAATCTATTGTCCCTACGATTCCCCTAATATGCAATGTCTTGTTTCCTCATCCAAAAAAAAAAATCAGTTAAGTCATTGATTTCCAGAAACAAATATTTTGGCAGTCCTCTTCTGAAAAAGACAATAGTATTAGTTAGCTTAATTGGTATGAAATCAAATAAGTCAAGAGAACAAGTAGCATTGGCCTCCGTGACCTTCACTCATTTAATCTTGCATTGCTCGCTGTGCTCTCTTGTAAACTTCTAAAAAACCCCGATGCCCTCTGGGCTAGACTTCTCAAATCATTCTACTACTTCCCTAAATCTGATTTTCTTTCCTCTACACACATATCTGACTCTTCTTGGGGGTTGGAAGAGTATCATTAGTGGTCATGATATCCTTCTCAAAGGTATCTAGCATGATAATGGAAATGGTTCTTTCATGGATATTTGGAAAGAGTTTTGGATTCCCACCCTTCAATCCTTTAAATGTTTTACCCCTTAACTTGCTACTATCCAAAGTGTTTGACTTAATCACTCCCCATACTCGTGAATGGAACAGTTCAGCTCTTAAAACTCACTTAAGACCCCTCCAATTAGATGTAATCTCAAATATTTCTCTATCTATTTGATCTATTCTCGATGCAAGGATCTGTCACCACATTAGTAATGGTTCCTTTCTATGCTCTAATTAGTTACTCTCAAATCTCTCAAAATCCACCCTCCCCTCATCCTACTCCGCAATTCCCTTAGAATCAGCTTTGGGAGTTGAATCTCCCTCCAAAATAGAGTTGTTGCTTCATTTTACTTGAAGTGTTTTGATAATGTTTTGTTCTCTCGTGTTAATAGAAACCTCAACTCTATAGTTCACCTTATAGATCAGCGTGGTAGGGGTCCTCAACCTCTTACTCCCATGGGGCATGCTCCCAGATGGCTACATGAAGCCATTTTGAAGACTTATTTTCTAAGAGCAATAGGAAGCCTATTTTTATCTCCCTTGTTTAACATAAAAAATTAAATTCCAATGGTTATTGTTCATGAGAGCATTTATGGAAAGAGCATCCATTAGGTATTTTGATAAAGAGCGCTTCTACTCGCACCGATCAAATTTCCAACTCCCCCTCATTTTCCCTCTTATCTAAGTCTCCCTCACTTATTTTTAAGAACCCCTTATGCACTTCCCATAATACCCTTTTACAAAAGCCTCTACCACACCACCTACAAAACCGTAAAGCTCCCTCCCACACCTATGTTTTTTCTAAGTCCCCCTCATCTCTCCCAACCCAAACCGTAAAGCTCCCACACCTCTCATTCTCTCTCTCATTAACGTTTCTTTCAAATTACATACCCATTTCCTCTCATTCTCCCTCTCCCTAATGTTCGTGCAAAAGAGATGATCGGTAAACATACTAGCGGGCGGGAGAGTAAGACCAACAGTGGATGGGAGAGCAAGGCTGGAAAGGAGGACGGAGGTGGTCGGCACCAACCTGAGAGGTATGTAATTTGTTCATTTTCTTTAAAAAAAACAAGGTTAGGTTTTTTTTTTTTGTTTTGAAAAAACCAGTTTTCTTTAAAAAAAATTGCTTTTTTTTGTTCTGTTTTTTCGTCGGAGGTGATATTTGTGTTTACAGCCTACTCAGAATCACCGGTCCGAGCAGGAATGTCCCGCTCAGACAAGCCAGCCCAGTAGGCCTAGCTTGCTCGTCTGGTCTGTCTGAGCGGGACAGTCCTACTAGGTTGGGCTGTTCGAGTGGGATAGTCCAACTCAGCTGGGACATTCGAACAGGGGAAATTTTTTTAAAAAAAATCTTTAAAAATATTTTAAAACTTTAAAAGATAATTTATTAAAATTATATTATAAAATACTTTAATATTAATTAAATACTTTACACTATAAAATTATTTTATAATATAATTTTTTTGTAAAATTATAATTATTTATTAAAAAAATTTAAAATACTTAATTAATTTTATTAATTAAAAAAATTAATAAAATCTATTTAAGCATTCATTGTCTAAAAATTTAATTTAATTTTTAGAAAACTTATTTTATTTGTAAAATATTTTAATAATACTAACATTTTAAAAGTATATATAAATCTATTACAAATTATATTAAAAATCTTATTAATTTTTCTAATTACAAAAAGTATTTTTTTATAAATTTAAATTATTTGTAAAATGGTTAGAAAAGTTTTAATAATAAAATTACTATTCACATGCAATGTTTTTTTAATATTTTGCACACCTAACACAATATGGCATGTGACAGATACGGAAGTAGGAGATGAGTACTTTGTACTTACTGCATCTGCCCGCTAATGTCGGGTTATAGAGAAGGTCGGCCCGTCTAGAGACTCCTATGTAGAATTTACCAGCTACTCGTATACAGAGCCTACTGCCGAGGAGCATGATGTAGGAGAGGTGCCTGAGGATGTTGGAGAGGTGCTTAAAGATGATGGATAGGCACTTGAAAATGCTGGAGAGGAACCTATCCCCGGAGCGTCTACAGACCTGATGCTCCTCACTAGCTATGCCACACACATTGCTACGATTATATGGCAGCATGAGGTAATGCATTTATGATTGAAAATTTTAACTTATTAATACCAGGTATACTAATAGTATTTATTTCAATTATAGGAGTGGTCGCTGCTGAAGTGTATCAACCATGGGATAAAAGAAACAGAGTGGGCATTCCAGCATCCAAATTTAGAGAATGGGACATGGTGGCACTATATTGAGCATTCTAGATTATTCCCACTAGTTCATAGTTCCTACCGAATAGTGAACCGTATCGTTATATCTGCATTCGTCAAGAGATGGTACCCCGCGATGAACACTTTTCACATACCATTCGGGGAGATAACTATCATGCTCGATGATGTAAGCATGTTACTTTCTATTCCCGTGGTTGGGAATACTGTCTCCGTCGACCTGACAAAGGAGCCACAGACATAGGTATCTCATGCACTTGGAGTGACAGAGGAGGAGGCCAGTGAGGAGCTTGGATCTACACCTAGTCAGTTAGTCAGGATGGAGTGGCTACAGGGCATATTTGATGGGATGGTGAGTGACGAGTTTGGCAAAGAGGTGATTAGATGGTATACTTGTATTTGATTGGGTGCACGCTGTTTATGGATAAAACAGCGAGTTGGGTGTCAGTCGGTTACCTACAGTACTTGGAGGATCTGGATAGTGTACATACATACACATGGGGAGCCGCTACTTTGGCTTATTTATATTGATAGTTGGGGTTTACCAGTAGGTCAGAGGTACGACAGATCACCGAACACCTTACATTGATGGAAGGGTGGATATATGAACACTTTCCCTCATTGTTCCACACCAGAACATGTATTATCTGCCTGACCAACCATGCATCCAACATTACACGCTGCGTAGGGAGACAAGTTATCTTATGGATAACGTGAAGGCAGTCCAAGAGTCCATTGATGTTTGGGGGCCCTACCAGGTATTATGTTTATTTTTATATATTATAGTTCAGTACTATCTCATTTTCCTGTAATTATCTTTTATCTGTCTTATGTATATTTTAACTTGTGCAAGTCATATGGTCACCATACAAAGATTGCAGGTAGTATCACCCATTGCCTGAAGTTGCGTACTACCATGGCATGCTTAAATGCCTTACCATCGTGGAGCCCTATCATCTGATGTAAGTCCTGAGGCAGTTTGGGTGACGATAGATCATTCCATCTGCCTCACTGGCCTCGATACAGGGAGTACATGGAGCCACTTCATCATTATACTGGCCCAGTTATGTTTTTTATGAGGAGGTGTTAGCGGTATGGTAGAGCCACGTACTCTTCGCTGAGCATCGGTTCGTACCTATACCTTAGCCTAGAGACTATACGTCTAACTATATGGATTGGTATGCACGTATATCACATCAATACGTGTAGAATCCAATCTATAGATCGCAAGGAGCACCACAGCTAGAGCCAGAGCCAACGAGCACCAGGTAATCAAACTTGGTAGAGTAGGTATATCATTTTAACACTCGTATTTCTCACTTTAGTTAGTCTTTTTTATTGTAACATATTTATATGTTCTTATTTCAACGTCTTCAACAGGTTGTGGCATTGATGAGATTGGTTGTGGATGGTCATCCTGAGAGGACCATGCACAGTGATGTGTTGTCTATGTTTATGTGAGTATGGGATATCCTAACCTATCGTACTAGCAAGTCCATTGATGTGACTACAATGACATCTAGCGTTAGGTGGACACCAACGCTTAAGTACAGACATAAGAGGAGGCGGACCACAGAGACAGTTTTTTCCTTTCTATTTGATTAGTTGTATATTTACTGTTGATGTATGTCAATCCAATGGACAAATGGGTAGTGGTATATGTCTTCTAAGTGTCATATTCTCTCACAAGTTCAATACTTGAAGACAAAGAGGACCAAAGACTTGAAGAGTTTGGAAACTACCTCGGACTTGCCCTACCAATAAAGGTATAAAGCATGCATTACATATCATGTTGAGACCTTAAAATCAATCTATACATGGTGGTGAGCCTCTCACAAAATCCAAGGAATAAAAGACCAATGACAGACCCATTTAGAGTGTAAAAATTTAGACCTTAAAAAAGCTGGAGTTGCAACCGATTACGAATCTCGTAATAGATTCGCAATTGATTGCAAATCTAGTAATAGATTCACAATCGATTGTGACCCAGATCTAGGTGCAGTCTGAGACTCCCGAGAGCCAGGCTCGATAGGCCATAATCGATTGCTGAATAGATCTGGGCTTGGACTCCTAGTGCTGCAATCGATTGGAGACCTAGCAATCGATTGCGAGCTTGATCACGAGTCATAATCGATTGCGAGATCCGTAATCAATTGCGAATCCCCCAATCGATTATGATGACATTTTTGGTAAAAATTTAAAACATATTTTTCAATGCGAATTTTTCAAAATTTGAATTCCATTTTTGGAAATTTAAAGCTCTAAAGAGATGCCCATTTTAAAAGATTTCAATCCAAAGGTTGTGGGTGCTCCTCACCTTTATAAAAGGGAATTTTTCCCATTAAAGTAAAGAACACCAACACTCCAAGCCACCTAGAGAGGGTTACAAAGTTTACTATATTAAGAGCTTCCCCTACTAAGAAAAACTTTATTACTTTACTGATTTTGAGCTTGAGTAGCTAACATCACACTCTAGAATCACTCTCTTTATCTCCTCTTGAATACCACTCTACTACTATTGAGGAGAACTTGTGGTGAATCTTTCCCAAGAAGAAACTCACATTTGGCTGAGTTCAAGGAGCACTAGAGCCAAGTACTTAGAGCTTGTGGGTAACTAAGGAAAACTAGCTCAACAAGGAGCCCCAGTACCCCACTTTGAGCAACTAGCAACATCAACCATTTTATGGTAATATTTGATTTACTTTGCATTCATTTGCATTCATCTTTACTATTGTGATTATTTTACTTCTATCGAAGACACTAGAAGTTTGACTACTTCCGTCGAAGACACCAAAAGTAGTTCACACTCGCCGGAGACACCAAGTGTTGTTGTGTAGCTTGCTTGTGAGCAAGTAGTTGGGTTTTTGTATATTGACTTAGGTTGTAATAATATCTAAATAAAATATACCTAAGCTTGGTGGTGAGATTTAAAAAATTGGACGTAGGCCCTAGTGTCGAACCACTATAAATCTCATGTTATGGATTGAGTGTGTGATTGTTTGTCTCTTTACTTTGATGCTTATTAGTATTCTTGCTCATTACACATTTAACAAAATACTTTAGTCACCTTGTAACACACACACACTTGGACTAAATTAAAAATTAAAATCAATTTAAATCAATCCCAAGTTTTGCAAAAAGGGGTAATTAAAAATTAGATATCCTATTCACCCCCCTAGGATAACTTTAGTGCAATTTCATATCACATCCCACTCCTCATTTAACACTTTTCATCTCCACCTTTGATTGGTTTCAACCAATCAAAGTGAGTAGATGTCATCCTAAATTTCATCAAATAGCCATTGATCACATGCACCCTTGTATAACCCCTTTGGATCTAAAATCTAAATTTCAAAGTTCCATGCTACCCCCATGCAACCCTAGATTTAGCACAACCAATCATAGCTCCTAATTGGCTCAACCAATGGGAGGGGAGCCTTGCTCCCCACACCATTCAATCCTAGTCCTCCACCTCATAAACCCCAAGGGTCAATCCCAACTGTTGGGCCAACCAATTTGGGCCTATAAATAGCCTAAATTTCATACACATCTGGGCTAAAGAAAATCCAAAAGAGAAAAGAGAAGAAAAGGAAAAGGAAAGTGCAAACCCTAACCCTAAGGTAAGCCTAACCCTAGCTTAATTCATGCTTATTTAGTTATTTTATTTATCTAACATGCTACTTTCAAGCTCTAATTAATTCTATTATGATCCTCTAATTCAGGTTACACAGTGGAGACACAAAGGTTGTCATTGCTGCACTTATTTTTTACCCTTGCTCACTCTTGATTTTTTTGTGATTTTTCTACTATGCCCAATGGGCTCAAATTTTAATGGTAGGCTCCAGGGAAGGTATTCTACCCATGATAATTATTTGGGGAATTTTAGGACATGTTTGGGTCTCAGAACAATCCCCCCAAACATGCCCTAAAAGCTTATTTTTCTAAACTTTTACTATCCAAGCATGCTTGTCAATTTTCTTTTGATTTTTGTAGACATCTAATTTATTTAATTTTTGTAGATGTGATTCCTTATATCCTTCTCTACCTCTGATAAAAAAATTAGAATTTTTCAATACCCCTAAGGGGTCCAAACTGCAAAAAAAATGTTAGTTGTTGGTTTGTGCCCAACAACTAACGCCTAAATTTTGATCTAAATTAATATCCAGACATTAAAATAATTAGGTGCCAGGGACATTTAGGCATTGGGATCTAGGATCCACCCCAGTGAACCTTGAGTCTCTCTGAGCCAATACATAAGCCAAAATAAGTCTATAGGATCCAGCCCTATGCTTAGGCACCTTTATAGGTCCTATTTGAAATTCCTAACTCGGTATGATCCTAGAGGGGGGTGACTAGGATATGTACAAATTTTCAATTCCTTTTTAATTAATTTCTTCACCCTCTTATGATTTACTTTAATTCAATTAAAGATGCAGCAAAAATTCTTTTAATTAGTAAATCAACTTTCTATGAACTTACCATAGACCATGAGGCTCCGTCATGCACTATAGTGTTACCTATGGCAAAGCGGGAGTAGGGCTAATAAGTTTCCTAAGGTTGCTTGATTAATCATTTTATATTAACCTTAGTTAGAGTTATTTAGTGTATTAGATTATTTTGTATAATAAAAAAAACATAATACAAATAGTCAAATAAAGATAAAAATGCAACCAAACCACAATACCAAGAATTTATAAAAAAACAGTTTAAAGAGAAAGAAACAAGAAAAATTTTTAAAAAAATGAGTTTTAAGTTTTGAGAAAAACCCTTATTTATAAAATCTGTACCACATCTAGATGTGTCTACAAACATTCTAGACGCCATTTTGCAGTAAAACAAGGGCGCATGACATCTGAGGCGTCATCAACCATATGGTATACCTTAGACACATGTTATAACAGCTTGACCATATATGGCATCGACTTATCATCCTTTCAGCTCCAATTCCTAAACTCCTTATCAAAGGTTTGATATAACCAATCTTTTCATGTAAAATGTTCTGCTATGCAAATCCTTTTCATCATCAATGTTCAAGTTCCAAATTGTTCACCTTGTGAGCCACTAGCAGACTCAATGTTCGCTCAGTCACATAGCCACCAAAGAGAAGAATTTATAATAACCCTCCCCTTTCAATTCCAGCTGTCACAATTTCTTAGATTAATGGACCAAATTTGTTCCAATGGGATCTTTCACTTTAACTTTTACAAGGTCGATCCCTTTCACGTTGTAGTCCACTTCTCAACCGTCTGAAGAGACAACACAGGTTAATAAAAATAGAACCACCTGATCAAAGAGTTACTCCTTAGATACATGTGTACCGTCAAACAAGTTAAATATCAAGTTTTCGAAGTATTGGTGGGGGCCGCGCGAACGCGTACCCCCGCTGCCACAAATTATGACGTACACTCTCTCACTTGGGGAGATGTTAAGCGGGCGCCCCTCCTAAGTGCAATGGAGGCCGCCAACTTAGGCCATGGGCCTTATTGATCACCCATTGACCCCGTCCAGGTAAGTATGCGTCAATGTTGGCATTACTTCTTATTTGTAGTCTCTGCTTTCTTTCTCTTGTTCATATTATTCGATGTGGGACT
>JAOXJP010268818.1:0-20342 GCA_025762735.1 Platanus orientalis | reverse complement strand
CCCCCCCCCCCCCCCCCCCCCCCCCCAGGCAACTTGTTGGGTGGTTACTGGTTAGTAGGTTAGTGGGTGAATAATGTGTTTTGAACCCAGGTTTGTTGCATATTTCAAGTCTGATCAATCTTTAAAAGAGGTAAGTTAATGTTTCTAGGGAGCTTTGGGAGGGGAGGTATACAACATCTCAACTCATTTTTATGTGAGAACATTGTGTATTATAACCTAGGGGTCATTTCGCCAACCATGAGCTGTTATGGAGCTGGACTCATAAGCAGTGTTGGACAAATATGAGTCAGATTTATCAAACCATAGATATAAGAGACTCCCCAATTCATCTGTAATATCATAATATGCTCCTCCTCCTGCTTATGTAATGGTGAAGAATAAAAAGCAGTCATCCACAACCCGTTTATGCTCCAATCTTCCTGCATATGCTAATGGCCTGGCTTTCCAATTTTCTAACTCCTTCCTTATCTGATCAATAAATGGATTGCAGTCTTGATGTGATAGTTAACCAGCAATCAATGGGACTTTGGTTAAATGCAGTGATCTAACTAAGCCTCTCTCATAGATCTGAAACTCCTGCAAGTATCTGTGTAGACTTAAAATATGAAGTCCTGACACTGGAGAATTTCTGCAAAAATTCTCTAGTGCCACCAATGATTGTTCCTCCGCTTTACAAAAAATCATCAGTCGTCTGAAAATGCAAGATGGGACAGCTTCAATCCTTTACACACTGTGTAAGTGCAACTCTCCTTTCGGTAACCTCTTTATCTTACATGCCTGAGAATGCCTCCATCGCTAATGTGAAAAGATATGGTGACATTAAGTCACCTTGTCTCACAACTCTATTACTTTGGAAGTACCACATTGGGTTGCTGTTTACCATAATAGAGAACATTGGTGCTGTAATGCACTCCATAATCCAATGAATGAAACAGTATGTAAATTCCATTTTCCTTGAAGTATCTGCTATGAAGTTCCAAGAGATCGAGTCACAGGCGTCGATTTAAGAAGAGCTAATGAAGAGTGATTCTTTCTTTTAAAGCCTCTAACTACTTCATGACAGAAAAAGATGTTGCCACTTATAGATCTGCCTATGATAAACGCTGACTGATTCTGGTTTACTTAACAGTTGATAACGAACTGAATTCTGTTTACAATAACTTTTGTAATAAACTTGTATAGCATATTACAAAGAGCTATCGATCTATAGTCATTAAATGAAGCTGAATAAGATTTCCGGATAAGGCATGAAAAAGTCAAATTTATCTCACAAAGTAATTTCCAAGAACAAAAGAAGTATTGAACAGCTGCAAGAACATCACCTCCTAGCATATTCTAAGCTATTTTAAAGAAGCATAAAGTGAATCCATCTGGCCCTGGAGCTTTCCCTTCTTTACATCCGAATACTGCATCATGAATTTCATTATGTGTGTTATCTCTGAGACAAGTAAAATTTGCTGCACTTGAGACAAAACTCTAGATGGTTACCATTGTTCATTTATCACCTGAACTACCCTTTTTGAAGCCAGCAGTTTTTTGGGGGGAAAAAAAAAAGATACTACTTCATACATATGTCCTCCATTTTGTCAAATTTTTCACCATCTTATATGATTTCTATCCAATAGAGAACTGTGAAGAAATGCATAATTTAAATCACCCAGCTTCAAGCAATTTCACATATTCATGTGTCGACCTCTTTCTCACTATTTTCCAAATCTATATCAGTAGGAATAGATCTTAATGCCACCTGTAGTCTCAACGTATCTTCTTTAGGTGCCTTCAACTTTTGGTCAATCCTCCCCACCTTTCTTTTATTCCAATCCTTCAAAGCTTTCTTAACAGACTTTAGGTTTTGAACAATTTTTTTTTTGATAAAGGTTTTGAACAACTTAAAATAATGGATTCCCATGTATTTCAATTTCCCATGCTTCCTTCACCACTTCCAAAAAAAGAAAAAATGTAATAATCATCCTATTGTATCCACAAATCAAAAAACGGAATGGTTTGGAGCCATCCATTTGCTATTCCATATAAAAAATCAGAATGGTCTGGATCAATTCTTACCGCATCTGTCTCTTCTCCTCAAAAGTCCTGGATTATTGATTCAGAAGCCTCCCACCATCTCTTTACGTCCTATCAAATTACTTATAGTACGGATAAAGTTTGTATTGTCGATGGGTTATACTCTGTTTCTAAGCATGGAAATATTCATGCCACAACTGATTTACATTTTATCTTCTATTCTCAATGTCCCAAATTTTACCTTAATTTTTTTGTGTATGAACCATCTCACCAAAAATCTTAATTGCAATATTACATTTTTTTCCTTCTTATTTTTTATTTGAAGACATGGCGACAAAAAGACAATTGGTACAGGGTATGAGAAGGATGGTTTATATCATTGGATTCTGGTACACTAGTTGCTTCTCCAATAATAAAATGAAACATCTATCTACTCTACCACCTTCGGAGGAGTTGTTGCAACTTGCAATGACATCATCCACTTGGTCACCCTTCTTTTTCTTTATTGAGATGATGTTCCCCCAGTTATTTTCTTTTATTTCTAGTTTTCATTGCAAACCATGTCAACTTATTAAACATTGTCGCTCAATTTATCCTATCAGTAACGAAGATGACAATACCGGTTAATTGATGTGGGGAGGTACCAATGTCTTGTTAGGCATCTCGTTTAGTTATCTTTGACCCGATCTGGCATCACATATGCCATGAGCATGATATGTCAATTTATGCATGCACCTACTCAAGATCATATGGAAGCTGTTTACAGAGTTCTCAGTAAAGGTTGTCCAGGTAAAGGTATTTTGTATAAGCAGCATGGTCATCACAAGGTGGAAGCCTGTATTTATGCTGATTGGGCTGGCTTCATGTTTGATTGTCAATCTACTTCCGGTTACTATATGTTTGTGGGTGGTAAATTGGTTACATAGCAAACTAAAAAACAAACTGTGGTTTCTCGATCAAGTGCTGTAATGGAATTCAAGTCAATGACACATGGGGTATGTGAGCTCTTATGGTTAAAGATGTTACTTGCTAAACTTGACCTTCCTGTCCAAGGATATATGAGTCTCTACTGTGACAGCAAAGCTGCCACTAATATTGCACACAATTTTGTTCAGTATGACCGGTCTAAACATGTGGAAGTGGATTGGCATTTCATCAAGGATCATTTTAAATCCAAATGTATATGTACTCCATTTATTCAAACTAAGGTTAGCTAGCATTGATCTTCACAAAATGACTCAGTGGTGCTCAGTTTTCTTATGTAGACAAGTTGGGAATGCTGAATATTTATTCTCCAGCTTGTGTATAAGGGTATTTGTGTGTATATGGGTATTGATGTCCATGTATATACACACTATACCATACAGTATAGTATCTTTAATTTCTGATCACATATATATACAAAAAACATATAAAGAGAGGTTAAGATCTCTATTAGAGTTCTCCTTATATGTATCCACTCTCTTTTCCCCTTCTCCCTCTCTTCTTCTTCCTCATCAATCTACAGATACTAAAGAGTTAAATAAATGATTTCAATTGTATGATAGACGCAAACATTAAAATTGAAATAAAACTTTTATAAGATGGCTTATGCATGGTATGAAATGTCTTGAAATGTCTTATATATCTCCTACAGATATATGTTCATGTCTACCAAGACTGACACGACATATTCCTATACCAACACGAAACATTAAGTATATTATATAAATTCATTTTTTGGTCAGCATGATGTGTAATGTCGACTTATTGAGCGAATATTCCCCCTTCACAGTTTATTATTGCCTAATGTTGACATTGTGTTGTTATGATAAAAATTATATGAAAAACGATAAATTCCAAAGAAAATTAAAGGAGGGAGAGGAATGAGAAAAGAAGAGAATCTATTTATTTCCTTATTTTTATATGGTTAGATTATAGTATGTTTGTCAACCATTATGTATGCGTGTCTACTTTTAAAGAATATTAAAATATAAAGGCGACCCAGTGCACAAGGCTCCCGCTGCCTTACCCTCATTTCTGGAGAGGTTGTTTCCGTAATATTAAAATACAAATGTACTAAAATAAGCTATCATTCCTTATGAATGTATCTGTTCCCGTGTACATATGTAATTAGATTAGAATATGTTTCCTAAGTTTCCACGCTTTGTTACAATATTTCTTTCTGATATTTCCGACATTTCCGACATATGTCTTATTTTGGCCTAACCAACATGCCCACCGACACCAACATTTTGAACCTTGGGCTTATGACCAACCATGCCTAGAATATCAACTAAGCTGGTTTGGTATGGTTTGGTCGTGTGAAACAAAAACCAATGACTGAGTGACTGCACCGGTGAAAAAGTAACGCAAACAATTTCAAGAAGCTTTTGCATGTTACTCCACACAAGAGAACAAGATTCGGGACTTGTAGAAAGTGTGGATTTTTGTAAGTGTTTAGGGGCTGGGGTACACTTGTAATAAGGGTTTTAATGCCATGGGTATTTAGAGGTTTTTATTGCATAAAGGTATTTTTGTAATAAGGCTAAAGGCCAAGGGTAGTTTAGGTATTTTATGGCTGGTCCATAACCTTGAGTTTTTGTTTTTTTTTTTCTTTTAGTACAAAAAGTCAATTGTAGGCCCCTTCTAAGAGCTTAGGTTTCTAATTTTAGAAAGTTCTAATTTTTATGTTTTGGGGTCTTTAAAATAGGGGGAATCAACTGTAATAGGTAGAGCTATGGATTACTAAAAATAAATAAAAACTTGGGTTTTCCCCTTTCGCATGGTTGTAGCCATGTGGTATCCCCTAGGGTTGTAACCCTAGTCTTCTTCCTTCTTTCTTCTTCATTCCTTCTTTCTTTCTCTCTCTTTCTATATCACTCTATCCTTCTGTAGTCCTACCTTGAAGATTCCACCAAAATTGAAGCTGTTGGGAGCCTCAGAATTCTGCAGAACAATTCAACAATCAGCTGTAGGTATTCCTTGGAATTTTCTTCACAAATTGCACCCTTCTAAAAACAGGTATTCTTGACTTGTTTGTAGGATTATTTTCCTCTATTTACTGCTCATATTATTCCTTAAATTCCATTGGAATCTTCTCACTGATCTGCTGTTTTCTGATCACTTAATTCTAATTCTCAAGAGCTTTTCTCGAAAATTCTGGGTGGGTCTCTTTATTGAAATTGCCCCTATTAAAACAACCCCTTTTGATTGTTTTATGTAGGGTTTCATGCCTCTGCGAATGCTCTTCTAACCCCCTTCATTCCTCTTGCTGTTCTGTCGGATTCTTGGTAAGTATAACCCTAGCTCTCCTTAGGATTTTCTGTAGAAAGTGTTACTACAAACCATTCTTTATATGCTTCATATATTTTTAATTATTAGAATCAGAAGATTTTTTTTTTTTGGCTGAATAACTAGAATAGAATAAAAGAGAAAATGAAGGATTACAAAAGGTCAAACTAACACAGCTGGCACCAAGAAAGAAAATAGAAAATAACCCAAAGAAAAAAATGATTGGGAGACTCTCCCAAAGCTGAAAAACATCTTACACCAACATTTCCTCTTCCAAGCTACCCTCAAATATGACATCTCTACTAACACCCCTTTTTGCAAGTTTGTCCTCTCCCTCATTGGCCTCTCTAGGGATCCACTAGAATGAGATATTCAAAGAAGAGACCAGAAATGTTGCTTCATAGACTCCATAGACCTGCACTGCCATTCCGGATCCAACCAATGACAACTGCCAATTCTCCTTCCACCTCAATGTTGTGTCATGTTAATTCTTTGGAATGTATTAGTCTCAAACCAAATAGTAACGTCTTAAATTCCGCGGAAAGAGTCTCCCGAACCCAAAAGACCCGAATAAGCTACAACACAGACCTGAATCATCATATATTGAGCCTCCCATGCCTGATGGGCCCGGATTGCCTAATGAATTGCCATCAAAATTCAATTTCAAAGAGTTTCCCACTGGAGGAGACCATAATTGTAACACTTTCGGAATATGAGGAGAGGAATCAATGACAATCGGGAGATTTATGATAAAACTGTCCACCATCACTCCTTTGAACATGCCTCCTCCAATGCCCATTGTGCTAGATGAATAGAGATACATTCGATCAATTGGTAAGCAGTTTTCCTTTTGTCAAGAAAAATCCTATGATTCCTTTCTTCCCAAATAGACCAAACGATGAGTATAGGCAAATACCTCCAGATCATCTTGCCCCTTTTAGGGAGCCCACCCACAGACCATTGGTTTAGTAAGTCCACCTCCAAAGGAAACACAGAGAACCCCAAAAATTTTGATGAAATGCCACCAAATACACAACACAAACAGACAATGAATAAAATGTGATTTACTAATTCACCATCTTGATAGCATAGATGACAAATATGAGGGAGAAGGCACCACCCTTTTCATCTCCATTGTAACATATCACCTGTATTAACACATTTGTATGCCACTTCCCAACACAGAGCTTTATACCTAGGGGGACCATGGGATTTCCAAATGAACTTTGATGGGAAAGGAGAAGAGGAGGAAGAACTGTTGAGATTCAAAGAATGGTCTACTAGGATGTTTCGAAATGAAGAGGGGGAAAAACAACCACTCGAAGAAAGGGACCATACTCGAGAATCATGGGACATAGGATCAATGAATACATCTGCTAGGAAGCAAATTAACAAGGTCATCTCCTCAATTTCAAAGTCTCTAGCCCTCTACGTAATCCATGCTAGGTTCAAGGATGGAGACGACAATGAATAGAAACAAGAGATTGGTAAACCTTTCTTGGATGAGATAGAGAAAATTCTTGGAAACTTTGAGGTGAGTACTTCCTCTTCCCACCACTTGTCCTCTCAAAACTTGATTCTATCCCCTCTACCAACATCATACCTAATAAAGGAAATGAAGCGAGGGTAGATCCTACTAATGTTCTTCCATGGGCAAGTAATTAGTACTCTTTCCCCTATTTTGGCATCCCATCCATTGACATCCATTCCATATTTAGCCACAATGGTCGAATGTCACAGGCTATCACCTTCACATAGAAACCTCTATAACCATTTTGCAAGTAATGCATTATTTCTTCATTTTAAATTGCCCAGCCCCAATCCTCTTTTTTCCATCGGCCTGCACACCATATCCCAATTCAATAAGTGATCCTTTCTATTTTCCCCAGTTCCCATAAGAAGCCTCTTTGCATTTTCTCAATAGCCTTAACCACCTTGCCAGGAGCCTTATAGATAGACAAATAATAAATTGGTAGATTTGAGAAGGTAGATTTTATTAATGCAATTCGGCCACCTAGTGATAGGTAATGACTTTTCCATTCTCCCAATCTTTTTGACATCTTCTCCAGAGCAGGCTACCAAAAGGAAAGTGCTCTTGGATTTCCTCCAAGGGGAAGACCAAGGTACTTTATCAGCCATACTTCTTGTTCACATCCCAAGCATCCAGCATAGGAAGCTAGCTTAGATTCATCCAAATTAACACCAGCCACATTAGAGCTCTCCATATTAACCCTTAGGCCTGATATTCGTTCAAAACATAGAAGTACCGATCTTAAATTAGCAATATAATCCTAGGAAGCCTCACAGAACAATAGTGTCATCCGCGATCTGTAGATGGGACATTGTTATTTGCTCATTTCCCACTCTAAAACCTTTCACCAAGTTTTTTTTCCCCTACTCTTCTTATCAGCTTTCTTAATGTATCGACAACAATTGTAAAGAGAAATGGAGAGAGAGGATCCCCTTGTCTAAGACCTTTTTTGGCAGCAAAGAATCCTTTTGAAGTTCCATTCATAGGAATAGCATAATGTACCAAAGAGATACATCCCCGAATCCATTTTCTCCACTATTTCCCAAACCCTTTCAAACAAATAACATAGTCCAAAAAATCCCAATTTACATGGTCATACGCTTTTTTCAAGTCCACCTTACACACTACTCCTTTCCTACCCTTGGCTTTCATTTCCTCTACACATTCATTAGCAATAAGTATTTCATCAAAGATTTGTCTATCTTTAACAAAGGTCCCTTGAGAAGATGATGTAATACCTCCCATTACTATATGCATTCTTTTAGAAAGAACCTTCGATATGATTTTGTATACACTAGTAATCAAGCTTATTAGCCTAAAGTCCTTGGATTCAAGGATCCCATCTTTTTTAGGAATTAGAGCAATAAAAGTGGAATTCATGCTCATATTGATGATGCCCCTCTCATAAAATTCACTGAAAACCAACATAAGATCGTGCTTGACCACATCCCAACAAACTTTGTAGAATGCCATAGAAAACCCATCCGATCCCAGGGACTTCTCACCATCCATTTCCACAATAGTCATGTGGATTTCTTCCTCCGTAAACCTTCTTTCTAGCATGTCCGACTCAGTGCCCGAAATTTTCTCCCATTCTAATCCTTCCACTCTCCTACATGAATTGGGGGAGGAGGAAAAAAGAGATGTAAAATATTGGGTAATTCTAATCCTTCCACTCTCCTACATGAATTGGGGGAGGAGGAATAAAGAGATGTAAAATATTGGGTAAAGGCATTCTCAATCCCCTCTTGGTATACTTGATTTTTGATACGTCTGGCATTAGCCATTCTATGGAAAAATTTAGTGTTTCCATCAACTTCCTTAAACCACTGAAATTTCTCCTTTTGCCTCCATTTAATCTCTTCATCCCTAAGAAGCTTCTCATATTGAATTTTAAGCCTTCTTCTTTCATCCCCTTCCACTTGATTCAATTCCCTTTCTCTACTCTATCAAGCTACTCCAAGTCCAAAGAGATCTTGTTCTTCTTTTCCTCTATGATGCCAAATACTTCTTTATTCCATTCCTTTAAACTACTTTTTAAATACTGAAGTTTCTTCATAAAAGAGAATCCTCGCCACCCGAATAATTAAGACTCATTCCACTACTTGGTAACTTTTTTCTGGAATTAAGAATGGGAGATCCACATATTCTCAAATCTAAAAGGAAAGGGACCTCTCCTCATAACTAGATGATGAAGAATAATAGAAGAGTGATCCAATGTAATCCTAGTCAAAGCACTTTGGGTTAGGATCCCAAATGAAGTCTCCCACTCGTGGGAATAGAGAAATCTGTCCAATCTGCTGCATGAGGGATTCTCTTGGAAATTAGACCATGTGAATCTTGCATTCAACAACTATGTGTCAATAAGAGTACAATCATTAATGAATCCATTGAACCCCCTCATTGATCGTGTGGTTCTCGAGCCCCCTCTCTTTTCCTGTGATATCCGAATAGTATTGAAATCTCCACCCAGACACCAAGGAATATCCCATAGAGCCTGAATACCTCCTAATTCAAGCCAGAACGCCACCCGTTCGTAGGGTCTAACAGGACCATAGACTGAGGTTAAACACCAAACTACTCCATTCTCCTTGTTTTTAAACTTGATTGAGAAGGTATATGCCCCTGGAAGGTTTTCCAGCTTCGCAAAAAGATCCTCCTTCCAAATAATAATTTGTCCACCCGACGCCCTAAAAGAAGGAAGACATGCCCAACACTTATTCCTGGATCCCCATATGCTCCTGATCCATTTCTAATCCACGTGCTCAAGTTGTGTTTCTTGAAGCATGACTATATCTGCCTTTGCCTTATTTAGAGTTTCTTTGATGAGAATCCTCTTCCCTACACTCCCCAATTCCCTCACATTCCATGTCAAAATCTTCATTGACATCTCTTGGTCCCCCTATATCTTGAACCTCTTTCCGGGCGAAACCCTTTCACCTCGGAGTAATTATCATAATTGATGTCAGTGGATAAGTTAGCCAATTCACAACACCTACTTTTTTCTCATGTTTTCTTGGTACTATAGGAGATGTTATACCAAGCTTTTTTTTTCCAGATTATCCACTTGAATCTGCACCATTGTAAGTCTCTCATCCTGTCCCATTAGGGGGGCACCAGGGGATCCTTCATTACCCCATATACCCACTGCCTCTTGAAGATGACAAGGTGAAGTAGGATGGTTATAGCCAATCTGTTTGTTCATCAAATTCTTCCCAATTTGAAGACATCGGGCAGAAATCAACTCAGTAACCTTCCCCACCATTGATTCCATTATGAGATTCATGAATGCTTCTGGTATGGAAGGGGAAGTACTTTCAAACAGACAGTTCCCATTTGGTTTACCAACCTCCTGCATAGAATCATTCATATAGAAACACACAAAAGAAGAGGGAGAAAGATAGGATTTTTCTGGGGAGACCAAGCAATTTGAAGAAGCAGGAATATAATTGGAGGAAAAAGATTGAGAATGAGATATATTAAGAGTACCTGGGTTAGACGATCCCCTTAGTTGAGGCTCCACACCAGAAAGGCAACGAACAAAATGTGAGTATGCAGGATTTGTTACAGCATCAGGGGTGAGATTCAACCCTCCCACAATTGTTTGAGTTTGATAAGGGCTTAGACCTTCATCTGCTTCCACTGCTTCCACAACTAAGAGCTACTGACCTTCTCTAAGAAGAGATGATGACACAATCTCGTTATCGTCAAAGAAGAGGGACGTCATAGGGCCTAACTCATCAGCCATATCATCGAGCCTTGGATTTTGTCTGGAGCACCCCACACTACCGATCCCAGACGACGAAGAGTATTCCGAATCCGATGAATCCTCCGAACAATCCTCCTCTATTTCTGACCTTCTACAGAATCAGGGATTAGATTTACTTGAGGCAGGAATTTGCAAAGTGATACTTCTGTTTTCGTCAACAACCACCACCCTAATCGCTTGATATTTTGGAGACGCATCTTCCTGAAAGTTAGCTTCCACAGATTCCTTAACAGATGGTGGGATATACTTACCAAGTATTGAATGCCCCCTTTCCACTAACGGAATTTACCCCCTTCACAACATCCTGAGAATCCGGCAACCTGTGAATAGGTCTCCAAGAAGAAGTGGTCCTCCGGCTTGGCCCTTCTCCGCTCGGGATATAGTTTGGGAGGCAGCAATCGAACCTCTCATCGTGTTGGCCCCTCAATTCAGGACTTGGATTGTGGTTTATAGACCTAATGGGGCTTAGGCTCAAAATCACCTGAAGCCCACTCTTGGATTCACCAACAGGCCCATCTGATCAAAGCTCTAAAGAACCATTTAAACCGGTTTTTTGATTGATTTTTAAAAAAACCCTCCCTCGCAACACTCCCGAAGAATTGCATCCCAACTGTTGAGGTGGGGCCAACAGGTTGTTTGCCTTTACGAGTCCTCCAGACACATGTCCAATCCATCATATCATCCTCATCTCCAATCGATTTCCTAGAACTTCCGACCTCAATGGCCGGCAGGAATAAAACACCATCTCTGGTGAAGGCACAATGAGCTGAGAAGTCAACATCTTGGTCGACCTCTTCAATGACCGTCACCCAGATATTGTAGGTCATCCCCCCTTCGCAGAAGTGAATCACACAGGGGATTTCCACTCTGTTCTTCGCAGCCACTAAGATTTTGGCCTTTGTTAGATCAACAAGATTAATGGTTGCGTCCGAAACCTTCAAAAGCCTTCCAAATATTCCCTCAATCATCTCAAAGACCTGTTTGTTCCACAGATGGAAAGGTAGGCCACAGAGGCCCAACCAACAGGTCGAGGTAATGGAGTCGATCTTGTTGCATGCAGGATGCCAATTATAGAGGGAGATGGAAAGTTTTCTCAATAATTGCAAAGACTCCTCCAATGGGGGTTGCAGGTTGTAGAGTATAGCTTTGTGGCTATCAAAGGGATACACCGTCATCCTGAACCTAAGAACATATTGAAGAATATCTAACACTTCGAACCAGTCCTGTAGAGGACCATCGACTTCACAGATCCACGATGAAGCCCATTTCACCGTATCACATTTTCCATCCCAAATAATTTCCTACACTTCCAAAACATCTATTTAGGCCCATATCAATAGGATATAACGACCACTAGACTATCCTATACTAACTTTGACTATCCTACACTAACTTTGGTATCAGAGCTTACCATCCTACATTTTTGGTATAAGAGTTAGGTTACAGCTAATTCCTATCAAGTTGTGATCCATGGATCATTTTCAAATTATTTATCAAAATCACATAACCTTCCAAAGGTGTGAGGCAAAGTTTAAGTATAAATCAAAAAATCAGATCAGGTCTACGCTCGCTAAAGTGGAAGCGGAGGTATCTTACATGGAAAGATCATATCTCAGCTACAACGAGTGGTTCTATCAGATTTTATAGACAAGGTGATCTCCTGCAACAAAGGTTGCGTGATTTTAAATTGTAATGGCAAGAAGTGAGGATTTTTATATTTAATGAGATTATGGCTATGAAGAGGAAGCTGATCGAGTTAGATGAGATCCCGAAGAAGAATTCTAAAGTTGACATTGATCAGACTCCCATCATCAAGGATAAGACTGGCAACCAAAGAATCTCATTATCTACTCCTAAACCTGAAGTCAAGAGCAAGCACATATCTCTGCCAAGGCGGGACAAACTTCCAGTTCAACCCAATGCAAAGAAACACCCACAACAAGCTGATTCATGCAAGAAGTCCATCTTAGGTCCTCCACCACATTCGCCGCCTCTATTGTGGAGTTCGGAAAGATCATCAATTGGAAGTTGTGATGAATTTTAGCTTGTTCTAAATTCAAGGGCAAATTTTTCCCCACCCTACGAGAATGATGAAGACAATCTCAAGAAGCTCTTGTATGTTTCTCCACACAAGAGAGTAAGGTTCACTAGTGCAAAGTGCAGGTTTTTGTCAAGTGTTTAGGGGCTAGGGCACACTTGTAAGAAAGCTACTAATGCCATGGGTATTTTGGGGGGTTTAGTGCATATGGGTATTTCTGTAATAAGGCTAAAAATCCAAGGGTAGTTTAGGTATTTTATGGCTGGTCGACAGCCTTGTGTTTTTGTCTTCAAGTCCAATAAGTCAATTGTGGGCCCCTTCTAAGAGCTAGTTGACAGCTTCAAGGAATGAGAGGTTTTGGGTAGTTTTAGTTTTAGAAAGTTGTAGTTTAGCAAGTGTCCTATTTGTTAGGTTTCTAATTTTAGAAATTCTATTTTTTATGTTTTGGGGTCTTTAAAAGAGAGGGAATCAACATGTAATAGGTAGAGCTATGGATTAATAAAAAAAAAACTTAGGTTTTCCCCTTTCCCATGGTTGTAGCCGTGTGGCATCCCCTAGGGTTTAGCCCTAGTCTTCTTCTTTCTTTCTTCCCTCTTCTTTCTTATACTTTCTTTCTTCCTATATCTCTCTATTCGTTTTCTTTGCTACCTTGGAGATTCTACCAAAATTGAAACTTCTGGGAGCCTCAGAATTCTGCAAAGCAAATTCTACAATCGGCTGCAGGTATTCCTTGAAGTTTTCTTCACAAATCACACCCTTCTAAAAACAGGTATTCTTGATTTGTTTTGTAAACTTCTTTTCCTCCATTCACTGTTCATATTATTCCTTAAATTCCATTAGAATCTTCCCACTGATCTACTGTTTCTTGGTCACTTAATTCTAATTCTCAAGAGTTACTCTTAGATATTCTAGGTGGGTCTCTTTATTAAAATTGCCCCTATTAAAACATCTCATTTTGATTGTTTTATTTAGGGTTTTCTCCTCTATATGTGATCTTCTAACCCCCTTCATTCTTGAAGCGGTGCTGCCAAGGGACTGGCAGTGATTCCCCGCTGTTGTGGGCCCCAAACAATAGATAAAACAGTAATTTAAAAGAAGAAAAACAAACAAAAACTCAATTCTGGAAAATCATGGGCAGGGGTGTAAAAAGACCAAATTACCCATGGTCATACGTCAGAAAATTATGCGCTTTTACAGGGTTAGTCTTGCATCTATGATGCACCACTTCCAAATTTCAAGTCAATCAGACAAGATTTGATATGTGAAACTATATGTGCAAGTTGCTACTATAGCTTAGGATTAAAGAACCTGCAATTAAGAATCAAAAATTGAATAAAAAAACCTATGAAATCAAGGAATATTCAAGAGGTGTTTGTAGGGTTTGAAAGGCAATCAAAAGGCGAATAAAACAACTGTAGGGGCGATTTTCACTTCTTATAGATCCACCAAACAAAACAACAATTAGAGATAGGTTGATAGGAATATATAGATATGTAGAAGTAGAATTTTGTAAAGATCTTTAAAAGAAATTTACAGAAACAAGTTTAAACAAGATTGTAATAGAAAATAAAGCGGCAACCCTCCTTTTGGTTGAGAAGACATATCCAATGTGGAAACCAAGACCAAGATTTCCGAAGAAAACCAAGGGGGGTCTACATACTGTCCTCGTGTTTTTTTTTAAGGGGGGTTTTATGGGTGGTTTTGCCATATGAGCCAAGAGTAGGGAGTTAGAAATAATTTAGAAGAGTTTTAAAAGTTTTTTTTAATGTTTTTATAGGGTTTTAGACTGCTGGCCATACAGCATGAAGGGAGGAGTATTTCTGTCCAAATTTTGTTTTACGCTTATAAAAGCCTCTAAACTCCACTTATACGATCAGTTTTATGGAAATAAAATTTTTGAAATTGTTTTGGAGCCTCACGGCTAGATTGGTGCCTCTTCCATCTCCCTAACGTGAAAGATGAGTTATCTTCTCTATCTTTCTCAATTTTTCTTCTCTTTTCTTCTTTGTTTTCCCTCTCTTCCTTAATCTTCTTCTTTACTTCTTGTTTTATTCATTTATTTCTTAAATTTTTACTTTCTTTTAATTTAATCTTACTGTTTCCATTGTCTTCTTTCTCATTCTTTTCTTGGTTTTTGATTTCATCTTTCTTCTTATTCTCTTGATTTTTTTTTTCACTTATATTATTCTCTTAATTCAATGATTGCATTCTTGGCTTTCTTAAATTAATTCTTGAATTGATTAAATTAAATCCTCTTTTTCTTTAAAATCAAGAAACCCATCTTAAATCAATCCCTTAATCCTTAACCCAAGTTCCTAAGCCTAATTTCCCTAATTTATTGATTATTGAATCCTTAAATTAATTCCCAATTGTGATTTTCTTAAATTAATCCCTTAATCCCTAATTGTTGTGGGGTCCTTTTAAAAGGGTATCCTACATCAAATTGGTATTAGAGCACAAGGTTTTCTAGCTCATTCCTATTAGTAGGGATTCTTTCTTAACAAAAGCCTAACTCCTTCAACTCCAAAATCCATAGTATTTAGATTTTCTCTATTTATGGCCTATTTCCAGGCTTCTAAATCATTTAGGGCCTACCCTAAAATTGTGGAACAGCCCCAAAACCCTTTTTTCGTCAATTTTTGGGATTTCCCAAGACCCTAAAATTTTGGGTTTTTTTTCCAAAGGGCCTAGTGCAAGTAAAGACATCATTCGATTATTCTCTTAAAACCCTAAAATCTCTTTTGGGTTCTTTCCATTATTTTAGAGCTACATTAAATCCTTTTAGGGTCTTCCTAAAAGAGTTTACATAACCTTAAACTCTTAGAACAAACCTTAAGATCTTGGCTGAGGTCCGCCAAAATCATCATGATCCATACTATGAGACGGACATGCAAACGAAATTCAAGCCACCAAGCATGAAGTGGCACAGTTGACTACTTTTTTTTATGAATAACGACTTTCTTAAAAAGAAAAAGTCTTTGCAATCGCATACCAATCATTGGGGATCCCACGACTCATGTTTATAGATTTGAATCCTCACCTATGCGTGGGAAATTGAGCATGGGGATCCTATCTTGCTACAAAGGAGCCTTTGCAATCGCATACCAGTCGAGAATGTCCTTTGTGAATACACTGTGGTTGAATCTTGTGTCCCCCCATGTTCCTTCTTATGCTGATACACCTAATGGTTGGTTTGCCGAACTAGTGTGTTCTTTTTCATGATCGTTCTTTGTTTCCCCTCTTTTGGGATTGGAAATCGGGTTTAGCCATGTCTGAAGTTAGCCAAACATCCGGTTCGTCAAAAAAGACCGAAATGGGTACACTTGGTGTAGTACATGAATCCCCAAACACTCTTCTTACTACAGTTAGATTGGATGGGACAAATTTTCTAGCTTGGTCCCAATCTACAAAAATTTTCATCACTGGGTATAAGGGTATTTACATCTCTCAAATATAATGTACTTTATAGGCTACAGATGTACTGAATCATTTATAAATATATATTATATATATAATGGAAAATGCCCTAATACCCACATATGATTCTCCCCAATTCTCTACTCTTCACTCTCTCTCTTTTTCTTCTTCTTCTTCTTTGTGTCTTAGATCTACAATACAGGTTCCAACAAACCGTAGGGTTTAGAATAAACCCAAAAGTTTCCAAATTAAGGATTAACAAGGTCCAAGGCTTGGGAATCAAGGTTTCTTTGAAGAAATCAATAAAATCAGTGAGGGAAAACAAGGATGGGTCTTCCGTATGGTTTAAAATTGGATTTTCTTGAAATTCACAAAGGTAAATCAGCAAGAAAACTTAGGGAGAAAGATTTGCAGGTTGTGTGGGTTCAAGAACACCTGAAGAATAGGTTTCTTGCTAGGTTTTACATGTTATTTACTGGTGGAAACAGCAAAACAAAGAAAAAAGAAAGTGGAAGAAGAAGAAGAAAAGAGATAATAAATATTACCTGGTTTTGAAGAGGAAGACCTTACCTCTCAAAAGCCAACTCTAAGCATCGCACTTAGAGTCCATGGCATCCCACCATGAAAGCACCCACTAGTGGGTAGAGAGAACAGCACAATGGCCTCTTTTCAAAAACAAAGTTTTATCAGAGGACTCTCTTATTTAAAGACCAAATTTAAAAAATAAAAGAAACTACCATAAATAGAAACCTAGACATAAAGGACTCTTATTAGTAGACTTCCCTTAAAAGAGTTTCTAAAAAATATAACTAAAATCAGCCAAAATCGTGGCTCTCTCAATGAAGTCGACCAGCACTTATATTGAATATAAGATGTGCTGCCAATAAAATCCAAAAACAAAAACTCTAATGACATTCCTGTCCTAACCCCTAATAACTCATAAAACATCAAATAAAAGCATAGAATCACCTCATAAAAACTCCAATCAGCAATATAACTCTATGTGACTCAAGAGTCAAGAACACAAGTCCCTCCATGTGTCTCCACAAGTGTCACCATATGTGGACCCCACCAAGCCATGTGTGGGTCCCACTTGGCCTTTTTTTTTCTTTTTTTTTTTGAAAAGTAAGGTAATATATTAGCAAACAGAAAATGGCACAGTACATCTAGCATAAGCCATGCTAGGAAAGATAAATAGATAAAAAAAACATTCGGAAACTAGAAAGGAAGGAAAATGGATCTATATCAGTCAAAGATCCAAGTCGCATAACAAGGACGAATCCCATATGAAGAACCATACAGCTAGTCATAAATCCTTGATAGGGTACCATCCAAAAGCGTACGAGACTGACTCACGCTGCCATCAAAGAGTCTTTTATTCCGTTCCTCCCAAATTGACTACAAAATGGCTGCAGGCACCAAGTTCCACATCTAACGGCCAATATTGCTACACTTGTTGCATTTCTGGAAAGGCCAACACGCTAAGAGATGATGGATGAACTCTGGATGAACCCACTCCACCCCAAACCGGGTGCAAAAATAATTCCAAAAATAGCTCACCCACGGGCAATCAAGGAACAAATGCCCAAAAGACTCACCTGCCGATACACACAAGCAACACCAATTCGGACCCACCATGCCTCTCCTAATTAAATTATCAATTGTTGGGGCACGATCCCACCACAACTTCCACACATAGTAGGACACTTTCAACTGAATCAAAGGGTTCCAAACACAAATCCCAGGAAAAGACTTAGGCTTCTAAATACACAGCCCCTCATACATGGACTTGACAGAGAAACCTCTATCTTCATCCCAGAGCCAAATCATCTCATCCTCCACATCCGGATCTCCCACCTGATACCTTTCTAGGACATCCATCAGACGACTCATTTCCTCAATTTCTCAATCATTCAAATTCCTCTTAGGTTTCAGATCCCAAGAACAAAAAACTCTAAAACGAATCATATGCTCTTGGACCGTACCATCTTTGGAAGAAGCCAGGTTGAAACAGGACGTGGAGAACTTTCTATGGGATATAGAATATCCACTCTTAAGGAAGAGAAGGTGACCCTCACCAGAATGTACAACATTGGCAATGAGAAGCTTTGGCAGAGGCCATATAGTGATGATGATGTTGTGGCTCAGAGACCTAAGATAGTGAGTTGGCAGGCATCAAAGAAGTAATTGAATGATCAATTTCTCCTATGCAACACAACATGGGTAGCTCGTGACTTGCAGCAAAAACTGGAGCATAGGAGCATAGTACAAAACTACATGAAGCATTTCTTCTCTCGGACAAGCTCTTCAACTTCTTGTCTGGACTGAAATCATGGGCACAGGTGGAATTGTGTAGGCAATGTGTGAAGGACCTTCCTTCCACAATGGCTATTGCTGATCAGTTGGTGGGTTACAAACTTAACTCCAAAACTAAGATGATGGGAACAAGCCCAAATCGAAAAGACAATCACGAGGGTGATGAGCTTGTGATGAGGACTGGAAGTCAAGTCCAATACCAAGGAACAGTCAAGTAAGAGAAAACAAAACTTATGTTGTTTCTTGTGTGGAGGACCCCATTGTGAACAGGACTGTCCTAGGGAGAAGAGCTCATTGCATTGGTTGCAGAGGAGAGGCAAGAAGCAGATGAGCCTCCTCTGCTGAACCCACAACAATTTCTGAATGCCATTCAGCAAGAGCAAACACCACTTTATGGCAGCCTCATGTACGTGCAGGCCTTCACTAATAGGCACCCAGTGTAGGCCATGGGGGACAATGGTGCCACCCACAACCTAATCTCTGATCAGGTATTTGACAGGCTGGAGTTGAAGGTTGTCTAAATACTCCAAGCATATCAAGGTGGTGAATTCAGAAGCCACGCATATTCCACAGCTACTGATGTTGATCTCCAGGTAGGGTGTAGAAAGGGAAGGACAGCTTTATGGTTGTTCCCTTGGATGATTTTAAAATCATATTGGGGAATGACTTCTACAAATTGGCAAAGGTGGCCTTGCTGCCACACCTTGGAGAAGTATTCATTGTTGATGGGCATCAGCCTTGGCTCCTTGCTTTGTGCCCAAAACTGCAAGAGGCAAGAGCAAGGCCAATGCCATGATGGGGTGGAGTGGCTTTCTGCTCTACGGGTTAGAGATGGCTTGAAGAAAGGGGAGGGAAACATACCTAGCTGCTGTCCTTGAAGTGAAGTCTAGTAAGGAGATGTTTGTCGAAGAACATGTCTGAGTAGCTGAAAGAGTTCAAAGACGTCATGCCTGCAAAATTCCCAAGAAGCTGGCCCCTCAACAAGCCATAGACCATGCCATCGATTTGGTGCTTACCTGCCTGTTGCTTGCCAACCAGCACATGTACCTTATCAAATGGATCCTTCTAAGTTGGAGGAATTAAAAAACAACTCACAGAACTGCTGGATGCAGGCTACATTCAGCCCTTCAAGGCTCCATCCGAAGCACCTATCATCCTTCAGGAGAAACAACATGGTTCAATGTGCATGTGCATGGACTATCATTCCTAGAACAAAGTCATAGTGAAAAACAAGTACCCAATTACCTTGGTGGGTGATCTGTTCATGAGGTTGTCAAAGGCCACTTACTTCACCAAGTTGGTTATGCATGCAACTAGCAAATGCTGATTGCTAAAGGTGACAAGCCAAAGACTGCAATGGTCACTCATTATGGGCATGGTTCTAAATATCGGCCGGATCGGGATCGGGATCGGGCATTGGTAGTGGATCAGGCGATCCAGCCGATCTAGCGATCCACATCATGGATTGGACGATCCTGATCCGGATCGTCCGATCCAAGACAATCCGAGTAAGGATTGGCTGAGAGTATAAAATACGGAACCGCAAGCTTCGTAACGAGTTTTTGCTCGTTTTTTGTCATCCAAGCACTGATTTCCCTCTTCTTTTTTTTGATCTTTCACATCTAAACACCCATGTGTGCCATTTTAAACAAGTTTTCATGATAAAAAACTGGGTTTTTGGCAGATTTGAGTGGATTGAAGGAAGAGATTTTGAGGGTTTTTACGAAAGACAAAAAGGTATATTTTTTACTCAAATCTTTGTTTTGATTCTTTTTTTTTTTTTTTTTCAATAAATTGATAGATCAACACATTTACATGTTAGATCTACCAATTTATTACATAAAAAATAAGATTTAAGTGGCATTTAATGGATTAAAGACACTTTTTGTCAAAAATAGACATTTTTTCAAAAATTCAAAAAAAATTCTAAAATAAATATATGGTATATATATGATATAATAGACCATAGATCTATG